>BRDA01013085.1:0-10624 GCA_036984385.1 Crenuchus spilurus | reverse complement strand
CCCCCCTTCTCTCTCTCTCTCAATCTCTCTCTCCCTCTCCCGCTCTCTCAATCCCTCTCCCTCTCTCTCTCTCAATCTCTCTCTCTCCTTCTCCCTTTCATTCCCTCTCTCTTTCCATCTCTCTCTCTCTTGCTCTTCGCCCTCCCCCATTACCTCATGTCACCAGAGAGATTAATGACTATGATCACCAACCCGTCCCCCCCACCCCCAGCTGCTCCAGCGCAATGAGGCACCCCAACTCTGGCCTGTATGTACACACACACACACACACACACACACAAGGTGCACACTACCCATCAAGCATAACAAACACACACTGGGAGCTGAACCGCAGGGATGCTACACGACCTGGCAGAGCTCCATTTATTAAAATGTGGCAAATTATATTTCAACCCGATATATCAACCCAGCACGAGAGCAACAAAAAAAGGAGTATGAGGGAAAAAATGGCCGGGCCAAGCACTCAGACTGATTACAGTCTACTGCAACTGCAATGTTTGTGGCAAACAGAAAGCCTTGATATGTATTCTGCACTGAATGTAGTGAGAGGACAGAGTTCAAAAATAAAAGCAAGTGGAACAGACAGAAGTGTTCCTCAGCATCTCTCATTTACAACACAGCTCCTACGATTACCAGTCAATTACAGGCAGCCTATTGGCTGGACCTTCATCTCAATGACGTAATGAGTCCAGGGCTGCTTCCACACACAGCTGCAGGGCTGAAGAGGCACGAGCAGGTGTGTTACAGTACCACAAATCCCACGAGACGCGTTTATCACGGATGGGACGGCAAGCGTGACATGACGTGATTGAACTGTGGCGTTGTTTTATTTCACACCCGTTCTCGGGCTACGTCCTCCGCCAGGATTGGCTAGTAGTTCAAACTGAACGATAGGACAAACTGCTCGCGAGCGCAAACTACGAGCCATTAAACAACCAGCCAATCATCGCACAGGAGGAGGGACGCCATGACACTATGAACCAATCGTAGTGCAGGAGGTGGGACACTGCCGGCCAATCATAAGGCGGAGTCCAGAAAACAGGTGGGAAAATCCTGCAGCATCCTTACGTTTACACGATGGTTTTCAGGGACTTCGACCAAAGGCACTGGAGAAGAAAATTGGAGCGCAGCTGAGCAGTGGAGGAGAAAAACAACAAGAGAAACGTCCCTTTGTGTTAAAATCAGCATTTGTTTTGGGGCTGCACGAGCGGCGTATTTAGAGCGGGAGAGAAGCAGCTGAAGAGGATCTTAAACACATTCACGCAGACAAAACTCCAGCGAGCTGAAGGGAGTGAATGACTTTTAAGCGGAAGGGAAATGAAAACAAGTATTTAGAAGCTGACTGTGGGTTTTAAAGGACAGAAAGCACTCGCTTCCTTCCCCGCGCTCACAGAGGAAGCTCTGCCATCAAAACAAACGTTTTGAAAATGTTTGCCGCGGTGTTGACGCGTTAGTCGTTAACAGACACGTCGTTTGAGGCAAATTCAGCTTTTTAAGCCTTTAAAGTGCTGAAGACTGAAGCCCCCTCGAACAGCAGACCCTCCAGGAGGGAAGCAGGTGACAGTTTTAATAACACACTTTCCTGTGCGTCAGGTGTGCGTCCATAAACCCTCACAAGTTCAGCACAACACGACGAAAAGCAGGTCTTACCTGTGTGCAGAGAGGACAGCAGGAGGACGGCCAACACGGGAAAGCAGCACTTCCAGTCCCACGACCATGCCATCGTGATTTATTCCGTTTTCACCTTGATTAATTCCTCTCTCCGAGGTGGACGTCGAAGTGAATGTGTGCGAGCACTGAGGCTCCTGCGAGTAAAGCTGCTTTCACACTCCAACGGTGGCAGTTGTTTACATACTAAACTGACAATAATATAGAAAAAACAAACTCAAACGGGGGCACTTTGACAGAGCAGGCGGTATGAGAGGCTGAAGCTCCGCTCGCTCTCGCTTACTTCACAGAGCCAAACAGCTGCCAGCGAGGGGGCGGGGCCATCACGAGCCTTCGCCAATCGCGCGCAGAAAGGAGCGTTCTGCTTAAGCATAGGCAAGTAGGGGGCGGGGCTTGAGAGGCAATTTAAAGGGAAAAGCCTGATTGATAAACAACAAAAGCCCAGCCCTTTTAAATATAATTGAAATCAATGCACTATAAATGTGATTCACTGCACGCGTTAACGACTTTATAAACGGGATGGGCTTTGCGTTTAGCCTACAGTGCATTTTAAACTTTATGTTAGTAAATAATGTGATGAACATATTCAACTTTCTTTACACGAGTTAAGAACATTGAAGGAATGGTCAAATTAATCAATAAAAGCAGGGTTAATTGGGCATTTTAGCTCATAGTAAGTCATCGAAAAAAGCGCTGTGCATAAACGTATAGCTGTGGTTATGTACAGGTAGGCTGCTGACAGTGAATGAAATCGATCACCTCTAAAACATTTGGTACACTCACCCTAGATGCGCTACACAACAGTAAACTGGCGTTGTGGGTTTGTGAGTCTCTCTCTGTACTCTGCACCCTGCACTTGTCGCAGGCTATAAAACCTGAGGCTTTCAGGAGGTTTTTCTCTCCTCTGTTTATAGCGGAAGCTGAAGTGAGAAATCGCAGCGTGTATTTGGCGACACCACTCGGCGATCAAAGGTAACGACACCTTACTGAGGCCCAATATCAGAGGCAAAGGGTGATTCTGGATTTATCTGCATACAAATGATATTTGTTTGTTTACATAAATAAAAACTTTGGTAGAATTGATACATACAAAGCTTTATTTCTTAAGATTTAAGATAATAATAAGGTAATTATGGGGTTCTAGACAAAGACAGAAATGGCTCCTGGGTCCTTTGTTATTTATTTATTTTCAGATGTCTTCAGCTGGTTTTAACAGTGCATTGTCAGTTTAAAGTTGTGAAGTTAACTTGTATAAAACAATACATTTTCTTGTATCTGCTAAAACTGTCACTATGTCCTGACAGTAGTACATGAGACAGATAACCTGGGGGAAATCAGGCTCCTAGCGCTCCTTATTCCATTAAAGAACATAACTTTTCATATCTGCTAACTAGAGGCTTGGTGGTTAGCACGGCTTACCTCTCAGTGCTGAGGTTTTAGGTTAAAGTCTAAATCTGAGCAGAGTTTCCATGTTCTCCCCATGTCTGTGTGGGTTTTCTCCAGGGACGCCGGTTTCCTCGCACAATCCAAAAACATGAATTAGCTACTCTAAACTCTCAGTGTGTGTGCACCTAGTGATGGATTGGCACCCTGTCCTGGGCTTAATTAGGATAGAGTACTGCCTTGCCCTGCACGCGATGAGGAGGTAACTAACCACAAACATGATCAGGATTAAAGGGTGATGGATGGATGCATGAAACTCAAAAAACATGTTAAAGGGTGTGGATAACAACAGTGAGCAGAGGTGGCATGTCCGGGACAGGGAGGGAGGAGCCAGGTATGGTGGTGCAGAGCATAACAACTAAGAAAAACAAATGCTACCTAAATGTTAAACAGGTGCACTTCAGCTATTTTCAGTTCAATAATCAAGATCGAGAGTTATTTAGTAAAGAAAATGGTTCTATACAGAACCATGAACACTACAAGAACCCTTCTCGTGGGTTGTTTCCATGGTGAAAGGATTCTTCAGATTGGTTAGGTATATGTTATGTATAGGTTAAGTTATAGATGGTTGATGGTAGAACCAATTTGTTTACTAAAGAACCTTTGAAGAACCATCTCTGGTAAGAGTGTAGAATCAGCTTAACTCACAACCTTGAACAGGTTAAATCCTTCCTTCCTGTCAATACGGCACAAGTAGACTTCACTCATTCAATTTCAATCCTGCAACAGTGGAGTATGAATGAGTCCCTCATCACCACCACCCCACCTGTCTGGATTGACATCAGGTTAATCTCTGAGTGTTTTGTCAATCTAAGCACGCCCCCTACTTCGAGGCCTAACATACCTGCATACAGTACATTTAATAATTCATTGATGAGTTGATTCAGATATGCCCAGTTGTTGTCCAGAAGGGCCTGAGATTACCACAGTTCTCTGCTTTAAACCCTTAAAATATTGAGCCTCTATTACATGGGATACAGTGCATTCTTAAGTGATGGTGTGTAATAGAGGTTTTAAAGGGGTTAACAATAAAAAAAGAGACCCTCCAGGGCCAGAGTTGGTTGGTGCTGCAATAGCAATTCCAAGGTCAGTCAGTTCCTGTTCTTTGACAGAATACCAAATTTATATTTGAGGACTGCTTATATACTTGAGCTTTACAATATACATAGACTTGTACCCACTAGAGATATTTCCAATGTGCAGAAGTATAATGACAATATACAGTAAAAGTCCAAAGTTTGGACATCTTCTGGACATTCAGTGGTTCTTCATGATGTAAAAATGTTCTGCATTGTAGATTAACACTAAAGTCATCTAAACTGAATAAACACATATGGGTATATGAAATGGTCTGTATGACGTCAGCATTAATTTACAGTGCAGGGAAAAAAAGAAAAACACTGAATGAAAGTTTTGACTGGTACTGTATCTTATCTTACCATAAGACATTCACATTGGTGGTTACAGTTTTGTATGAAATGTTGACTAAAACTAGGCTTTATGCTTGACTGCTGGACTGTTTTTTTTTTCTACTCACATGCTAGCTTGGGCATTTTAGACTTTTTAGGGATATTTGCACAGTGCCGGGTAGCCTTTTCTAGCCCAGCTGGGTTAGTTACTGTATTATATTATCAACCCAGCAAAAGGGTCAACTGTCAACAGTACCTGAAGATTCTGATTAGAGATTAAAACAGGGATGGTTAAACATCAATTCACTGATGACATAAACAAATAATCTAACATAAAATGTTGTTTTACTATTTACTATTTAGTTAAACCAAAGCAAATAGTGTTTTATTTGAAGTAAAACTATACTGTCACCCTGTATTTCTCAGGCTGTAATGTGGAACTGATAGAATTTACCAATGTTAGCTTTGATAGTTTGAATGTAATGTTTGTTTCTTCCAAAAAAAGTATGTATGTATGTGTTTAAATACAGTGCATCACAAAAGTGAGTCCACCCCTCACATTTCTGCAGATATGTAAGTATCTTTTCATAGGACAACACTGACAAAATGACACAATGAAAAGTCGTCTGTGTGCAGCTTATATAACAATGTAAATTTATTCTTCCCTCAAAACAACTCAATATACAGCCTTTAATGTCTAAACCACCTGCAACAAAAGTGAGTACACCCCATAGTGAAAGTTCCTGAAGTGTCAATATTTTGTGTGGCCACCATTATTTTCCAGAACTGCCTTAAATCTCCTGGGCATGGAGTTTACCAGAGCTTCACAGGTTGCCACTGGAATGCTTTTCCACTCCTCCATGATGACATCACGGAGCTGGCGGATATTTGAGACTTTGCGCTCCTCCATCTTCTGCTTGAGGATGCCCCAAAAATGTTCTATTGGGTTTAGGTCTGGAGACATGATTGGCCAGTCCATCACCTTTACCCTCAGCCTCTTCAATAAAGCAGTGGTCATCTTAGAGGTGTGTTATTATCATGCTGGAACACTGCCCTGCGACCCAGTTTTCTGGAGGGAGGGGGATCATGCTCTGCTTCATTATTTCACAGTACATATTGGAGTTCATGTGTCCCTCAATGAAATGTAACTCCCCAACACCTGCTGCACTCAGACCATGGCATTCCCACCACCATGCTTGACTGTAGGCATGACACACTTATCTTTGTACTCCTCACCTGATTGCCGCCACACATGCTTGAGACCATCTGAACCAAACCAATTAATTTTGGTCTCATCAGACCATCAGACATGGTTCCAGTAATCCATGTCCTTTGTTGACATGTCTTCAGCAAACTGTTTAGGGGCTTTCTTGTTTAGAGAAGAGGCTTCCTTCAGTGGTGACAGCCATGCAGACCAATTTGATGTAGTGTACAGCGTATGGTCTGAGCACTGACAGGCTAACCCCCCACCTCTTCAATCTCTGCAGCAATGCTGACAGCACTCCTGAGTCTATATTTTAAAGACAGCATTTGGATGTGACGCTGAGCATGTGCACTCAGCTTCTTTGGATGACCAATGCGAGGTCTGTTCTGAGTGGACCCTGCTCTTTTAAAACGCTTGATGATCTTGGCCACTGTGCTGCAGCTCAGTTTCAGGGTGTTGGCCATCTTCGTGTAGCGCAACAATTCATCTTTTAAGATCCTCAGAGAGTTCTTTGCTATGAGGTGCCATGTTGGAACTTTCAGTGACCAGTATGAGAGAGTGTGAGAGCTGTACTACAAAATTGAACACACCTGCTCCCTATGCACACCTGAGACCTAGTAACACTAACGAGTCACATGACATTTTGGAGGGAAAATGACAAGCAGTGCTCAATTTGGACATTAGGGGTGTAGTCTCTTAGGGGTGTACTCACTTTTGTTGCTGGTGGTTTAGACATTAATGGCTGTATATTGAGTTGTTTTGAGGGAAGAATAAATGTACCCTGTTATATAAACTGCACACAGACGACTTTTCATTGTGTCAAAGTGTCATTTTGTCAGTGTTGTCCTATGAAAAGATAAACTTACATATCTGCAGAAATGTGAGGGGTGTACTCACTTTTGGGATACATTATATATACAAATACAAATCTCAGAAAGCTAAGAAAAGCCACCCAAAGAAAAGAGTGAACAAGTTTAGAGTGAAAAAGAGTGAACAAGTTTAGAGTGAGGAAGACTGTAAATTTAGAGTGAAGAAAAGAGTGAACTAGTTTATAGTGAAGACGAGTGAATAAGTTTAAAGTGAAGAAAAGAGTGAAGAAGAGTAAACAAGTTTAGAGTGAAGAAATGAGTGTAGAAGAGTGAAGAAGTTTAGAGTGAAGAAGAGTGAGCTAGTTTATAGTGAAGACGAGTGAATAAGTTTACAGTGACAAAGAGTGAACAAGTTTAGAGTAAAGAGTGAACTAGTTTGGCCTAGCACATGTTCCCTTATATAGCGAGTCAGTGCTGAGTTATGAAAATTAGTTTTACTGTTTAAACTAACAGATAAAAAAAAAGACGAGTCTTAATTTATTCTGAATTTTTACACATGAGTAACATTTTGAGGACGTTGTCCCCTAATGTGAGATGTGTCATATGAAAGTGAATACCAGTGAGAAAATCACAGTTAAACAGTGATTTTCATGGTCCCTCAAGCATTCAGCTGACATTAATGTACCCACCAACAGCTACTGTAATTAGCTTTATAAGCAGCCACTGATCTAATGCTGGAAATTAAATAAAACATACAACATTAATGTCATATTAAATGAAAAAAAAACATTCAAGATCATCTGCAATGAAATTTCAGCATAATTGTAGCCTTAATAGGTTATAAGTGGCCTAGCAACATGTTTCTAATTGCATCTAATTGTGGTTTTTTATGAACTACCTACGCTAAGCTAAAATAATCACATTATATCCACTTCACATAATATAATACTGAGTAAGTCTGATCTCACCAATCTCAGCTTTCAACTACTGACGAGTGAAGTTAATAACACTGATTATCTAGTTTCAGTAGCACATGTCCAGGGATGCTGTTCTTAAAGTTGATGTGTTGGATTCAGGAAAAGTGGGCAAGCTACTTTGACAATGGCCAAACAGATGTGATGGCTAGTCGTTTAGGTCATAGCTTCCCCATAATTCCAGGTCTTGGGATGTTCCCAGGATTCAGTGGTTAGAGGTCCAAGGTAGGACAAATGATGAAACGGTGACAGGGTGATGGGTTCTCAAGGCTCATTGATGGCTTTCCTGTCTGGTCCAATTCCAGAGAAAAAGTGTTTACCTGGGGAAGAGATGGCACCAGGATGCACTATGGGAAGAAGACAAGCTGGTGTAAGCAGTGTGATACTCTGGGCAATGTTCTGCTGGGAAAGCTTGAGTCCTGGCATTCATGTGGATGTTACATTGACATGTGCCTAAACATTGTTGTAGACCAAGCACACCCCTGTCTTGAAGAAAGCAGTGTTCCCTATTGAGAGTGATCTCTTTGAATAGGATTGTGTTCAAGGTGATGACTTGGCCTCTAGTTTCCACAGCTTTCAATCCAACTGAGCATCTGTGGAATATGCTGGACAAACAAGTATGTGGCTTCACTTTACAACTGACTGGCCTTAACATCTTGGTGCTAGATAGCACAAGATACCTTCGGAGATTTGTGTAGTCTATGCCTTTACAGGTCCGAGCTGGCACAAGAGGGATGTTACAATATCAATACACAAGGTAGCTGTGGGCTTGTGGTTAAAGAACCAGCCTTTTGACTGGAAGGTCACCAGTTTGATCACCTGAACCAACAGAACATGACTGAAGTGCCTTTGAGCAAGGCACCTTACCCCCAGCTGCTCCCTGGGCACTGTGGATAGGGCTGCCCAGGGCTTTGGGCAATTGTGCTCAATTGTGGAAAGCTAAGCACTCTAGACAAGTGTGCTCACTGCCCACTACTGTGTGTATGGGGGTGTTTCAATGCATGGATAGGTTAAAAGTGGAGGTCAGATTGCTCTGGGTGCAAACACATTGGTGTCAGGTTTTAGTGTTATGATCTGTGTATTTCTGTGAAATTTCTATTGTTTAAAAGTGCAGACAAACAAACGTAGCAGATTAAAAATTCAATATCACACCCACTATTGTGTTCTTTTCAAGTCAGGGGACCGAACCTTACTCCAATATCACGACTTCTTTTCATAACTTAAAACCTCCCACTCTTGGGTAGAGGTTTAAAGAGCCTTTTGTCAGACTAGTTATTCGTTTTATGCTTCTTGATTGAACTTCAAAGATTTGTGCAACACAAAGAGTCCAAGCTGAGCAAGTAAGTTTCTTATATATTCACACCACACCGCACAAACCCAGAGAGATGTTGATATGTTGAATTAATTTGCAAGTGAAATCATTTATACACAGTGCCCTGCAAGCCATTCAAATGAGAAAACAACAGCCGTCTGCTGACCTGTTACCCATGGAAACCCTGAACATGAAATATTTCCACGCGCCAGTATTTTAATGCCAAACTATAGCCGGTGGCATTTCACAATCTGTATAATTTCAAAAACACAGCTGGAAAAGTGTTTCCATGATAGAACGTTTGCTGTATTAAAAATGCTCTGGCAGCATTTTAGCAAAATAGAGGCATAAGAGGTTGGTGTAGACTGATAAATACAAACCTGTACAGTTGTTTTCTCCAGTAAAACCAATTAAGTCATCTTAAGTAATCTATTTCCTCCTTACCTCAAATTTAGTTGATCAACCAAGACATTAAAGTTTTTTTTTAATCATTATCTTAAGATCATGACTTAAATTTTCTTGTGATCCCTAGATAAGAAATGTTCTCACATTCACAACTTATTTTCTTGTGGTCTCCAGATAAGGAAATTTGTTTTTTCAAGTGTGTCTCAGGATCCTGGTGAACTTCTACCAATGTACCACTGAGAGTATACTCACCAACTGCATCTCTGTGTGGTAAGATATCAAAAGTTGTTTTTTCAAGATCAGGACATATTTTCCTGTTATCTCAAGATAACAACAGTTTTCTCAAGATCACAGCTTACTGTTCTTGTGATCTCAAGGTAACAAAAGTTGCATTCACAATCACAAATTCTGAGCTCAATAAAAGCATCTCTAATAAAAGTTTTGTTCTCAAGATTACAGTGCAGAAAAACGTAAATAACTCATATTTTTCATGTCTCTGGACATTCGTAAAGACACGTCTGGTAAAGGGAGTAATGGAAGCCTTATAGTCAGCCTGCTTCAACTTGCCTCAAAGTATACTAAGCTGTGATATCAAAATAAATTTCAGACAGCAATCTTTGGCAGCTCAACTATATTTATGGTTTAAAGGACTTGTTCAATCAAAAGTCACCCTGCAGGGAATGTTGGAATATTTTACTTTATCTTTCAAAAAAGACCTGGGACTAAAGCCCCATAGCCAGAGCCTAAACATACCCCTGTGCATTACATCTAGCTTACATCATATCACTCCAGATGTAGTCAATGAGCAAAGAATCCCAAATGTAGCTTTTTGACTGAGAACGAGACCTACGAGGCTAAAAATAAACCCTGCTAGAATTCACTAGTCATTTTTTCCAAAACTTCTCTCAATCCACTCACAACTACCTCAAATCTGTGATAAACACCTCAAAGGGGGTGGGGGGTGATCAAGAATCATCTTTTAGTGATGAAGACCATCATGGATATGGATGAGTCATCTACCAACTTTACTGCTAATTTTAAGACCCGTCATAAGCCATATATACCATCCTGATTTAATTAAGACTTGTATGTAGATTGTGTGGGCTGAGAGATGTATCTGTAATGTATTTTGATGGAAATGACTGGGCTATTTAGGTCACTGTTATGTTGTATTGTTTGTCAGCAACACAAGCCTCACAGCTCCAGTTCTAATGTAAAGAAGCTTAATGTGAAGTTTGAATTGACTACACCTGGGCTAAGTGGAAAAACAATGAGTGAATCATTATTTTAAGGCTTATAATTCATGTGTATTACAAACCGGATTCCAAAAAAGTTGGGACACTAAACAAATTGTGAATAAAAACTGAATGCAATGATGTGGAGATGGCAAATGTCAATAT
>BRDA01013084.1:28301-43075 GCA_036984385.1 Crenuchus spilurus | reverse complement strand
GAATAATCAGTTAAACTCATGTTATTAAACCTAATGATGTCAAACCAGCTTATTAACATACAGACATTCATTCCTGACTAACTACAAGACTTATTTTGGGAAACAGTTTATTTACTAATTTTATAATCATTTATATAAATGAAGACCCGTGTTCAGTATTCAACCAAATATTTTGGATCAAAAATGTTAATTTCGGTGCATCCCTAATATATAATGACTTTATATATTATTACGTTTGTTGTCCATCTATGAAGGGTTAGAAATACCTGATTATGTGCCACTGGATGTGATTTTAGATGAGAAGGACAGTACAGGCAGCTGAAGTATAAGTATAATTTATTCAAACATCTTAATCATTAATCTCAGATCATCACCATCATAATTATCATTCTTACATGTCAACATAAATACCTGATAAATCTAGATAACTCTGCATAAACATCTTCATAATGTATTTATATATATATTTATATCCAAGTGCTCAATAATGTCATAGATTTGACTATTTCCTAAAATACTCTCTCAAATAAAATGACATGATCCTATCCTCTCTGAGCTAACCCCACACACATACACACACACGTACATCAAGAGAGTGTGTGTGTGTGTGTGTGTGTGTGTGCGCGTACAGAGAGCTGATGAAGAGAAACTAAACCCAATGGGAGAATTCACTGCGTTCTGCTATCTGGAAGACCGATTATGCTTACAGCGTTAAAATGTTGATGTACTTAACTGTTAAATGCTGATTATTATTCTTATTACCGTTATAATCATTATCAATATTATGAATGGAAATAAAAACCGTAGTGCTCTTGTTCACTGACCACCGTCACCATCGGAGTGAGCCTGATGGCGAGAGTGATGGGAACATCAACCGCAAGTTTTACAACAATAAAAGATCATTGTATTACTATAGTAATCAATAAACTTTACATCAGCTGTTTCAGAGTATCTCCACCTGCGTCAGGAGTAAACAAAACCCAACCAGCAACAACAAGGAAGCAGCCTTTAAAGATCTAGAGGAGCGCGCTGGTGTCCGCTGAACCTGATCATGTCTTATCAGTCGTGGGTGGTGGAGAGTTAACAGGTGGAGCAGATGAAGACGGATTGTTCAATGCAGAGTTTATTTTTTTCTCCTTTAATGACACCATCTTCAGAGATAGTCTGTTCTCTCCGGTTCTGGTGTCCCAGTTCATAGCCCTGTTCTGTCTGTAGTGTAAACTCGCTCAGCTCTGACTGCCCTCATCCCGGAGCCGCTCGTTCTGCCCCTCTGAGGACACGGTGGAGATGGAGAACGGAGAGGAGAGTCTGGAATGAAGACGGAGAACACAGGGAAAAATTACTGTTTTAGGTCCATAACCTGGACGGGCAGACCCAGCGTACATGAAACTCTCACAACTTATTTGTGATACATTCACATACAGTACTGTCAATATTTTCTGATATAGCATTCTAGCTGCTCAACAGTCCTGCGTCTGCCTTGCCAGATATTTTGTTTCATTATGCATTTCATGATGTAAACATTTACAGCATTTGGCAGACACTCTTATCCACAGTGACGTACAACAGTGTTTTGTCCATCCAATGGAAACATAGTGTAAGGACTCACCGCTGACAGTTTCCCTAAAATAAGATTTACAAAATCCCAAATCATCACTTTTCTTACAGTATCACTATATATTAAATCGTGCAGCTGCCACAGATGAGACACTGTGGGGTAGATACTAACCATTTCTACTCTGGAGCATCTGACAAGCCTTGTGACTTTGGATATGTTCTGACCCAGTTATCTGACCATAAATATTTGGTCCTTGTCAAAGTGGGTCAGGTCTGCACACTTGCATATTTTTCTCCAGCATCCGACACATCATCTATGAGAATCAGTTCACTTACTGTATCCCAGACCTTCACATTCACACATCCACTGATACACGATAATCAGTTTATTTACTTTATCTATGAGTGGGATTCATGCTGTGGCTTCTACACAATTTTTCTTGTACAATTCATGAAATCAGTTTTTAAGAAACAGATGTTTTAAAAACTAGGCCATTATGCAACCCTGGAAAGGACCAACATCAAAAGCGTACTCTCTTTTAGTCAAAACCAGCCTAAATTTACTTGTCAATGAACAACATTAACCAACTATTTTCCCAGATGCCAAAACTAGAAGAAACACAACAAGAACCAGCCTTTAAAATTTTTAAATCCTCACCAAGAAAGATGTATTTTTGGATGGTTGTTGTCTACTACTACTACTACTACTACTACTACTACAACTACTAATAATAATAATATTAATAATAATAATAATAATAATAATAATCATAAGATTATTTCTGTGTTGAGACTTTATATAGACCACTTAATAAACTACAGTCATTTACTGTCTCCTCACCTGTCGGTAAGCCTCTTAAGCGCACGTTCAATGTTCATACGGTGTCCAACACGGCTGACTCCAAGATCTAGAAAGTCCTCCTTGGTCAGAGACGGCAGGTGGGAGCCATCAATCTCATTATCCAGGAAACGTTCTCGATGCTCCGCCAGGTTCAGGTACGTTAGCCAGTCTGCGACGTCGAATTTGCTCCAGTAAGGGAGGGGTTTGGATGCAAAAGGTCGATTGGGGGGAGGAGGTGTGAGAGTTGGTGGGTAGCTCATACAGGAAGGGGAGGAGCCACCTGACAGGAAGTGGGTGGGAGAGAGTGAGCGGGAGACTAGCAAGGGGTTGGGTGGTTGGGCTGAAGAAGATGAGGGCATTAGAGGTGGAGTTTGAGGGAAGAAATGCTCAGCTAGAGGATGGTTGGATGGAGGGGTTAGGGGGTTCTGCATATCAAATGGAGACCCATAGAGAGGGGCAGAAGGGAAGAGAGGAAGAGAGGATGGTCGTGGTGGACCTGGCTGCGGCCGGTCCGAGCAGGAAATCAATGGACTTGGAGCACGACGACGCTGACCATGACACTCGGAACGACGTAACTCAGACGCAGAAAACAACTCCATAGCTTTAGCACGATACTTGGCACGATGTTTCGGGGAAGTTGGGTAGGGGGAGTAGGATGGAGAAAGAGGAGGGTGGGACATGGAAGAAGGAGAAAGAGGTGGATGAGAGAGAGATATAGGAGAAATGGGAGGATGAGTGTAAGATGGTGGGGATAGAGGAGGGTGGGCTAGGGAGAGAGGAGATAGAGGAGCATGAGGGAGAGAGGGAGGAGAAAGAGGACAGTGGGAGAAAGAAAGAGGAGATGGTGAATGGGTCCAGTTAGCATAAGCAGGAGGTTGGGGTGAACATTGGGAGAGAACAAGAGGGGTCAAGTTGGAAGCCAAAGGACTGGTAGGAAGTGGGGTTGGATTTAGAGTTGGGGTTAAAGGTGAGGAGGGCATAGGATTAGGACTGAGTGTAGGAGTTAAGGGATTGGGGGTTAGATTTGGAGATAATGGACTGGTTGCAAGAGTTGAAGTTAGTGGATTATGGGTTAAAGAGTTAGGAGGTAAAGTTGGAGTAAGCGTTGGGGTCAAAGGATTGGGGGTAATATTTGGGGTTAAGGGATTAGGGGTAATATTCTGGGCTAGAGGAACAGTAGGCAAAGTGGGGGACAGAGCTCTCTGAAGTGTCTGAGCAGAAGAGGGGAGGAGGGGTGGCTGGGCATGACCTGTGGGAAGTAATGAAGACAGGTCTTCTGAAAACCTGCAAGAACGACAGGTAATGGATAGAGGGAGGAGAGAGATAAACCAGAGAGAGAAATATATAGAAATAGAGAATCATATAAACTGTTAGGATGGGTACAGCATGCGCTTCTTCAAGCAGACAAGATGTTCACGACTTGATGTGCAATTCTGGTTGATTGCCAATAAATTCCCAATTGTCAATAAATGTTTTAATTCTTCAAGACCCTCTGCTATTGTCCTCATTACCATCACATGTTAGTTCAGACCAGTAAATTGTTTGATATGAGAAGAAACTACAGTGGTAACCCTACTTACGAGCATCCCTACTAATGAGTATCTGGTCTGGTGACCTGAAGGTCGCCGGTTCGATCCCCAGGCATGACTGAAGTGCCCTTGAGCAAGCCACCTAACCCTCAATTGTAAGTCGCTTTGGATAAAAGCGTCTGCTAAATGCCTCAAATGTAAATGTATTCCAGGTAACGAGTTGAGATCTCGGAATATTTTTGTTCCAGGTAACGAGTAATATTCCAGCTAATGAGTAGCGTAAATTTCTTCAAGTATGCCAAACCGCTAGGGGTGCTGCGGTCGTAGCATCTCCTAGAAGCTACCGTAGAAGAAGAGGTCAGTCAATACCTTTGATCGCTGTCCAGTAAAAGTGAAAGTGGCTGTTGAAAGCGACGCTAAGGTAGCAAAAGGTAGTGAACAAGAAAGCTAGATACATTTTACTTTTACTTTTCATATGATAAGTGTAACCATGCAGCCACCAGCCTACACGAGCACCGTCGGTCTCCCTCTCATTAGCCGCCAGCCTACACGAGCGTCGTCGTCGTCACGTTTATGTTTTAAAAACCCATATAAACACATTATTTACATATTAAAGTATACTGTATATTGGCCGGCTAACACGGATTAATCAGTTTTACATGCATTCTTATGGGGAAAATGCATCCAGCTAACGAGCAAACCAGCTAACGTGCTCGGCTCCTGCACGGATTAAACTCATAAGTAGGGTTACCACTGTATATGATTATAAGAGAGGCAAGAACTTTATATATGTGGAGAGTCATTCTCACTCATCTATGTGATGTTCACTGTCCAGTAGTATCCAGTAGTCAATGCAGGGGTTCCCAATTTCAGTCCTTTGGACTTCTTACTCTGAACCCTTTTCACCTGCTTTCTTCACACTTTAGTAACATTAACAAGCTCCCCATGTGCTGGATTAAAACAAATGAGTCTACAGATTATGGACCATATGGATGAATTAAAGCTCTAATGCAGTGTTTCCCAACTCTTGTTGAGGAAAAACTCTCCTTCTGTCCTCCTCAGCTTAGCTTTTCTATTTTGTTCTGCAGGTAACCTGTTCTTCACATTTCACTTACTGTAGATAAATTACCCAAGTATGCAGTTTAGACCATTTGTCAGTTTGTCCCAGATAAAATAAACAACGTTACTTTTCATGTTTAAGGTGGTAGTAACTTCAGGCTCCTGCAGGTGGTGCTGTATAAGGATAATGAGGCTATAAATACCTGCAGGGTGTGTGAGATGTAGAAGAGGTGGTACAGTGCACTGAATGTCTCAGATGTTAATGATAAAGCAGTGACTGTATTTGGGGGTTAAAGGTCAGAGTGAGAAGGAAGTAGCTGAATGTGCAGGTGTATGAAGTATACAGTCATACAGGTCTACCAGCAGTGCTAACAATGCCAGTCTACAGGACATTCTCCTCAGAATTGAGGCTGAAAGAGGAAACCGATGGACAGGGACCATTGGTGGCTTTCGCTAACAAACAAGAATTACTTCTAGAAGTCAACACAGGTCCTTCACAAGCAGTTTGTGAAAGAACTCTCCACAGAGCATCAGCATATGGAGCAGAGTGGAGCAAGAGACCAAGAGAGCAAGAGCTGTCCACCACAGTTCTGAGGAGAATGTCCTGTAGACTGGCATTGTTAGCACTGCTGGTAGACCTGTATGACTGTACACTTCATACACCTGCACATTCAGCTACTTCCTTCACACTCTGACCTTTAACCCCCAAATACAGTCACTCCTTTATCATTAACATCTGAGACATTCACTGCACTGTACCACCTCTTCTACATCTCACGCACCCTGCAGGGATTTATAGCCTCATCATCCTCATACAGCACCACCTGCAGGAGCCTGAAGTTACTACTAGTGCTGGGCAATAAAACAATATCGATTTGTTTCATGGTAATTTTTCCTTCGATGACGATGATAAGCCTGGACATCAGAATTTGATAAGCATTAACTTTCGTTTCCATTTCCCACCTAAGCAGCTTGACAGTCTGTTATGTGCCTTGCACGTGTCTGCTGCTCTATTGCTCCTGTCTGCGTTGGCTCCACCCCTCTCCCTGGATTGGTGCATCGGCAGGAACATCGCATGTCCAATGGCTGCACTGTGGAGGCGGGTCTAAAAACGGAGCTGGGTGCAGTTGGGGAGGAAGAGAGAGAGTAGAGCAGCTGAGAGTTTCAGTGTGTGCTTGTATTCTTGAGAACTGAGTTTAGAGAGAGTCTCCCGAGTTGTGATACTGCTGCCCGTTAGATCCTCCTCACCACCACAACCAACTGTTACACCGTAATCATGCAGCACAAGAGAAACGACCATAAACAGCTGTGATGTGAGCAGAGAAACAAGCAAACGTCATCACTCTCTAGAGCTGAGAGACGTTTCAGCCTTGTAATTATAATTATAAAGCCTAATAATTATCACTATTATTAATATCATTATTGTTTTATACTATAGCACAATGTCAGACTTAATTTATGATGTAAATCTCTATCAGTAGTTTGATCAGAGGAGGATGGATCCCCTTTGTGAGTCTGGTTCCTTCCAAGGTTTCTTCCTCAAGCCTTGAGGGAGTTTTCCCTTGCCACTGTTGCCTTCAGCTTGCTCACATCGGGCTTAGATTCAAATTGTCTGATACTAATTATGTAAAGCTGCTTTGTGACAATGTCCGTGGTAAAAAGCGCTATATAAATCAATTTTGATTGATTGATTGATTGAGACAAGAACTGCATCTTTACACAGCAGTATGTCATGCTTCACATGCACATCTGTCTGCTCTCACTTTTCTGCTCTGAAGTTTGAAGTCTGAAGGGGGAAGCCGTGGCCTAGTGGTTAAGGATCTGGTCTGGTGACCTGAAGGTTGCCGGTTTGATCCTGGACAGGTAACAACTGAAGTGTCATGGAGCAAGGCATCTAACCTGCAATTGTAAGTCGCTTTGGATAAATGCATCTGCTAAATGCCTCAAATGTAAGTTTATTAACAAAAATTTAATATCGTGATAATCATCGATATCGATCAATATAGAAAAAAAATGTGATAAATGTTTTGGCAATATCGCCCAGCTCTAGTTACGACCACATTAAACATGCAAAGTGACTCATCTTCTGTCCATGGAGCTTATGACATGCAAATGTCCACACAACATACAGGAAATACGAGTCTCTGCATAAGAAAGTATCGGGCATTTCAAAGCTTGACGGGCATGTCGAAAGTTTAGTAGGTGTGAAAAGGCAGGGGTTTTGACAGAAAATGAGAACACTGCCAGCATTTTAGACCAGGACACTATGTACATACCTCTTCTACATTTTACACACCATCTGATGGCTGCTAACATGTTCTTTAACTTGAAAGCCTCCAAGATGTCTGTCCAAAGTCATTCACTGGATTATCAGAATTACATCTGTTGCCTCACCAAGTAAGAAGAAGGAAGCAGGGCTTTTTTAAAGAGCTTTATGCCTCCAGTTACATCAAAAACCACAAGAGTACATTCAAATTAATCGCTTTCTTTAGCTAGCCGATAATCAAGTGTGTTTTAAAAGTATAACCTTGAGTATTTCAGTGAGAGCGAAATTTATAAATCATGGTGTCTTTTAAATGTTACCTATTCTTTCTGTGTTGATATGGGCTAGATTCTATATGAGGCAAGTCTACTGCCAACTGGAATACATTTGTGCTTTGGCTAATAGATTAGCCTGAAATATCACCTCAATTCCAGCCATTCACTGAGTGTAGATAGTTGCTCTCCCTTAGTAATTTCTTGCCCTCTTGTCTGCTTGATCCAGCTGCTGGGTTTGAACTCTGTCTTGCAGGTGTTTTCCATTCTCAAGCACACAAGAGCAAACCAATCAGCTCCTTAAGAAGCTCTGCTGAACTGAAATGAGTGTGGCAGAGCAGGGAAAACACTAAGATATGTGGGCTCAGGTACTCTAGGACCACAGCTGAGAATTACTGCCCTAAAGGGCCATGCAGTGTGTAAATCAGTAGTGACAGTAGCAGATGATTTCTGACCTTTGGGACTGCTGCAGCCCTTGGCTTTGCCAGCTCCCTAGCTGCTGAAGCTTGTTGCTGAGTTCGTTGATAATGCTGGCCTTCATGCTGGAGAGAGGAGAGTTCAGCCGTCTGTCCATATAAGTTGGAGCCTTCATCATCATCTCTACTCCTCTCTCTCCCATCACATCCTCATCTGGCCTATATAGGCCAGGAGCTGCGCTGGTTTGCCGACGTAACGATGGCACTGTTCGGCCACCGTCTGCATGTATTTTGGCTGCGTGGTGTGGGTGTGGTCTTGTGTGTGGAGGTGGGGGAGGTTTGTTTTTGTGCAAGTGTGTTTTGGAGTGTGTATCATTGTGTGTTTTAAATGTTTGCCTGTCTGGATTAGACTGACAGGACTCCAATGACACTCTTCTTCCTGCTTTCATGTCATCCTTCAGTTTGCCACTTTCTATGCTAACCCGTCTCTCCTGTTGTTTTCTGTCTCTATGTCCACTGGCTTGTTTTTCAATGTGATGGTCACTGCTGCTATGGCTATCTGGTTCCTCAATCCCAGAGTCCACCACTGCTTCTGGCCAATCACGGTTTTTTGTCACATGGTCACCTATGAATCCCGGCATACTTGCTGAAGGGGTTGTCATTGTGACAGTGACCACGGCAGCAGTTGCTGTGGCTACAGCAGCTGTTGTCATGGTGGCATAAGTAAGGGTAGCATTGTGGTCTTGTGATGGATAGAAAAGTGGCAGAGGTCTGTGCAAAGAGGCAGCGTCTGAGGATGTGGGTTGCGCAGAGGGAGAGGAAGATGAGGGGAAGGTCTGAGGAGATGGGAGGGAAGGAGAAAGAGCTGACTGGGTGAGATTTGCCACTTCACTGTCGTAGGAGGTCAGACTGGAAGCAGCAGAGTCCCCTGCCTGTGGAGAAGGGAGGGGCGGCTGAGGAGGTGGATTAGCCGAGGGTATTTTTGGGCAAAGCTGGGGAGGGGGGAGCAGAGGAGATGGGGGAAACAAAAAAGGATGAACAATGGCAGAGGGATGAAAGGACTGTGATGACTGAGTTTCAGGCAAAGACTGAGACTGGGAGGATTCTGTGGGCCTTGGTAGTTCAGAACTCTGAGGGGATTTATGATCCTGTAGAGACTGTGGAGCCGACTGCTGCTGTAGGTTTTGACTGTGTTGTTGTTGTTGATGATGATGAGCATAACCTGTTGCTCCTTGTGTCGATCTGTCCACCCCATTTGCAAACTGGAGAGGAGGGGGCAGGGGCTCTGCAAACACAAACTCATCAGCCACATCAACAGATGGCGCTGGAGGAGGTAAAACCATTACACCAGCTCCACCTTCAACCACCGGATCTCCATCTGTTTCTTCATCCCTTTGCCTTTCTGTGAATCTGTCCTTCTGTATGACCTCCCTCTCTCCTCCTCTCGCAGGTTCCTGGGCAGGACTAGAGGGTACATGGCTCATGTAGCCTGGAACATTAGTGCTCATTTCACTATCCATGCGCATTAAGGAAGGTCTGCGAGGAGCCTGTGATGGGACCTTTCCATACCCTTCTCTATCTCTAAGAAAAGTCTGATACTGGTTGGTTCTGTCAGGTGTAAATCGGACCTTCTGAGCCTCTCTTCCTTCCCTGTCCCCAGCCTCGCCACTCCAGTCCCCACCTCCCATTCCACTTCCTACCAACCGCTGCATCCGGGGGGACTGTGGCCGACTCAGAGGGGAATGTCCTGTTGGTGCTGGAGTTGTGCCAGCACCACTCAGATAGAGGCCAGTGTGTGATTGCTGCATATAAGGTGAGGAGGCTTGGTGGTGCTGCGGGGGCTGAGGGTTGTGAGTAGTAGTAGGAAAGGCACCAGCAGTTGAAAACTGGCGGCCAAAATGACGCTCTTCCCTGCGTGTGCGGCGGTCATCTTTTAGTGCTCTCTCTCGTGCCGCTAGTGCCAACCCTAAGGGGCTTGCAGGGTCTAGAACTTTCCCAGTTAGTGGGTGGATGAAGGTAGTGGCATGGTGGGGTGTGGCAGAAGCATACTGGGGCAGTCCAAAAGCAGGCGGCATGCTTCCAGCATCACTAGAGAACAGGCCCTCATCAATAGATTTGGATGGTCGGAGGCGGGGGGAAGTGCCATGCTCAGGCAGAGGTTGGACAGAGTCTGGCTCATCTAGCAAATCCTCTTCAGAGGAGTAATAGAAGGAAGTGCTTTTCCTACGTGACTCACGGTAACGTTCTCTTTCTTTTCGAGCAGTGCCTCCTAGATCTGCTCGTTCTGATGCTTGAATGGGTGGTATGACTGGCGGCAGGCCTGTAGGTGCCTCAGGGATGGGAGACTCCTCACCTTCGTCATCCAGCTGTGGAGGAGGCTCTGCCTCCACACTACTGTTCTGGCTGCTGTGTCCAGAGCTGCTGGTGGAAGGTGCCTTAACAATAATCGTTGGAATGGGGATTGAACTTTTCTCTGCCCGGCCCGTGCCACCTTCCTCCACCTTACGCTGCTTCAGAAGAGGACCCTTGCCTCCCCGCCGACCAGCTGTCTTAGCCACACCCGGAGATTGGCTACGCTGTACTGGCAGCTGCTTTGGGGCAATGTCAGTGGGAGGTGTAGCACTGCTGTAACCACGCCTTAGACCACCCATCTTGGCTCCTCCTCTTCTACCTGTATCACCCTCTATCTGTAAGAGGAGAATATCAAAAAGTGATACAGGGGATGAGAAAACAAATACAAACAGTAGATATTTTTACAATTTTAATGGAATTTTTACCCCAATGCTTTAAAGGCCATTCAACCCAGCCATTTGCTACGACTCTACCCATCACTCGTAATGTTCCTGATTCTAGGAGGGTGAAGTCACTCACTGCTCCTTTTCAAGCTGATGCCAATATATCATTGCTGAGTAGCCAATGTGCTCGGAGGAAAGCACAGGATCACCACCTCTGATATATCAGCTAACTTTTGAGCAAGTTTTGTACTGCAGACATCCAGACTAATACAAATATTTAGTGTGAATTCAACTACTTTAAGGTCACCCATAACTGACATTAGACACCTGACACCATCTCATTAAAAAAGCAATGACCAATATAACAGGATGCTACAGGATGCTGTGGAGCCTAAGGTCACCCTGCCTAATGCCAAGTATAAGCTCAAAGCCCTCCAGCATTAGGGTGGAGCAGAGAGACCCAACCTTTGAGATGAGCTGGAGTGTCTAGAACTAATCATCAGTACCTGATGCTCTCATGGCTGAATACAATAAACATAGCAATGTTCCAACATCCAAGTTTTCCCACAAAAGTAGATTCTCTTAATGCACCAAAGAGTTACAATGTCTCTATTAAGACCCTTGATGAAGACTTCAGGATATGCACTCTTTTATACACTCTGTTTCACCTCTGGTTATGTGCAATGCTCACCCTGCGGGGAGGTGGGTGTGGCGGGGCTCTGTTTGGCACCTGGCCATGGGGAAGGTAATGCGAGGGAGGCATTGGAGGGACAGGATTAGCATGGGTTAGCTCCACCCTCCTACTGGCTGGCAGAGGTGGCTCAGGTGCAGACGTTTCGGGGGGTGGAGGAATGTCATCCGGCCCTGGGACAGACAGGCTGCGAGAGAGTTTCATAGTAGGAGGATGCAAATGCACCCTTTCGTCCTCTGCAACTCCTAAAGATGTAGAAAGAGAGAGAGAGAGAGAGAACACTCAAATATGACATACAAACTATCAAACACAAAGAAGCACACTGAGTATCAGAGTGTGAAAGAGAACCATGTGAGCATATTTCTTACCCAATAACACTCTACAACAAGTCTCCTTCACTGGGCACAAGGCAGGGCATTACACTATCTTAACTAAACCTAGGACAGGGCACCAGCCTATTACTGCGCACACAAACACACACCAGGACTCGACCCCAAGACCTCAGTACTGGGAGGTAAAGGTACCAACCACGAATCCACCCATTGTAACTTGTCTGTTGTTATTTCAATTACAACCAACCGAAAGACTGACCGACTGAAAGTGAAACTCATATATTACACAGATTCATTACACACAGAGTGTCTATTACAAGTGTTTACTTATTTTAATGTTGATGATTATGGCAGACAGTCAATGAAAACCCAAAAGTCAGAATCTCAAATGATGGCATCAATAATAATAGGGTTGAGCCAGATACTCGCTTCAGACGAGTATCCAGTATGGATAAAGCATCGTTGATGAGTATGATCATTAAACGAGTATAACTCGTCAATATTTGTGCTCGTGCTGAAGGAAAATCCTCATTGGATAACTGACTGTCTTCACGATCTGTGATTGGCCAGTCACACAGAGCGCTCGCCCCTCCCTAAACAGACACTGCAGCCAGAGTTCTCTGCAGCCAGTCTTTCACGCACACACAGACAGTGACTGACTGATGTCTCTGTGCTTGGCTTCACTCTGGCTCACTGCTCTGTTCAGTAACTCCTCAGGTTTTCTTCAGCTCGCCTCTATTTCAGGTTGTACGATAAAGTTACTTGGTCAACTGGTTTCGTAACGGTGCATTTGACAAGACATCTGAAAACAGTTCGTGTCGCGTCGGTCACTGCCTCCACTCCGGTCGGGTTTTTTTTTACCGTCTGCTTTCTCTTAGTTTGGATTGTGATGTAAAGTCAGTTGGAAAACTTTGCTGGTACTGAACGCGGAGCTTTTGAGAAGAATACAGTGAACAAGGCTGACATATAAACAATACATATAGCAACTTCTGATCAATCCATATCCATTTCAGACTTAAAATAATGTACCGATTCAAACCCCAGCCACTTCTGGTTAAACCACGCCCACTTCCGGTTTAAGCCCTACCCACTCCAACTACAGATAGGGATACAGATAATTTAGGTGGTTGAACAGATACAGATAGTGGTGTACTCGCTCATCCATAATCAATTTACTAATCACAACAGGTCTCAAAATAATAGGTGCTATTTTTCAGTATAATCAAGACTTTTAAGGCATTTGGACAGTCACCTGCTTGGGGACTGGGCATTTTGACATTAGTGGGTGGAGCTAAACACATGATTGATTATCAGAGCCTGTGTTAGTGCCTCTGTTGGCTTACTCACCAATTGACTTCTGACGAATCATCACACCATGCTGAGGGGCGTGGCTTGATGAAAACTGGGCATAATTAGAAGCATACCCAGACCCTGATGACATCATGCCAACACCTCCCGACTGGTCAAAGCTTTGCTGTAAAGTGGAGAGAAGTATTACTGACAATCATATAAGCACATCAGCTGTGACAGAAAGTCGGAAGTGTGTAGATTATGTGTAGATGTTCAGGTCACTGTACTGAACATGTGTGTGTATAACTACAGTATCAGTGATGATGTCTCAGTGGTGTTACTATAGTAACAACACTAAGGTTCTATTATAGTTATTATTTAACTATTAGCATCATTTAGCACTTGGACTCATTTCTATTACAAACTTTTGAACTTCCCTTTCTTCCCTGTCTATCCCTGCAAACATTCTGTATCAGGACCGTGTCTGAGCAGTTGTTGAGGTTAGTCTGTGATGGACTGCTGTAAGTGACTGTGGGTACTTGCGGTGTTGCTGTAGTGTAGGGAAGGATAAATAAACGCATCTGATCTGTATTTTGTAGACTCAGACAGGCCAGTCATACTGCAAGCTTGGGGCTAACCGTGCTCTCATCTTTGTGCTCAGTGAAGGTTCAGGTAACACTGGTGATACCTCGTTAGTGTAGAAGCCCTTGTTTCGCTCCTTCTTCCCTCCGTGACCCCGGTGACCCTGAGAGTCAGACGTGCTGATTGTCTGCTGAGCAGCGGCCAGAATCTCGTCCAGCTTATCTGTCAGAGAGAGTTTAGAGTTTCATTAGATGACCGCCGGTCTCACAAAAGGACAGAATCTGATCATTCTGGTCACATCCAGACACAAATCTCAGTGTTATTCCAGGCAGATGTCGTCTCATGTTGGAAAATAAAGACTTTAGGCTGTTGCGTTGACTGTGCAGAGACACCAACATCCTTCACCCATCACAAACAAAAAGTACTAAATCTCACTAAAAGTCACTTAAATCATCTACTTGGTCTGGATGGAAGATGTCCCGCTCTACACTCTACCTGCGAGAGCTTTATGTGGAGGTAAATTAAACTAAAATCCATAATAAATGAGAGATACTGTCCACGTCTTATTGCACACATTATATAAAACAGTAAAGCTGAACAGTAGAGGGCGCTGTGAGTAAGTCCTGTTTGAGGGGCAGTTAATGGAGCTAACAACTAAAAACTGATTAAGTTTTTAATGAGCAACATTACTTTAGACCAATTATAAATATATAACATAAAATAATCTATAACACTAACCAGTATCTCTGTGTCTTTATAATCCAGCCAAATTTTGTTTGGAAAACATTAGCAGTTCAGCTACTAGTGAGTGAGTGGCTGCTGTGTGCTGACTGGTCAGTGAGTGACTACAACGTGGAGGTGTGTGAGGCTCCTGACCACTGAAGAACAAATACAGTATCCAGAGAAAAAGATGGACTACAGTAAAGTTCACCTGTATACTCAGTGGAGCTGAAATGGACAGCGAGTGGAGATACAAGGTGCGTGTACCTAATGAAGTGGCCATTGAGTGAATATATATATATATATATATATATATACTCCTAATATGTACACTCTGAGATTATTTGTAGTCTTTCATTTCTGAGGCCATACACAGCCTTCACGGTGAATGAATGCAGGATGCTCGAGGCAGAGACAGACGGAGAGAGAGAGAGACAGACAGAGAGAGAGAGAGAGAGAAAGAGAGAGAGAGAGACAGAGAGAGAGA
>BRDA01013084.1:9465-28201 GCA_036984385.1 Crenuchus spilurus | reverse complement strand
CACACACACACACACACACACACACACACACACACACACACACACACACACACACACACACACACACACACAATCAACAATATAACACTACCTGACTTCTTCTTCCACGGTGAAGCAGCTGGAACAATAAATATATAATTAAAGTAACCAGATACACTCTGTGTACGCACACACACACACATACACATTTCTAACCATCAGATCAAATCTGTCTGACTGGAGCAAATAGTTCAAAATTGGACTAAAACCACAATACTACACAACCTCCACAAAACCTCAATTGCTACACTAAAGTACACATGTACAATACTCCCAAAATACTACATCACTACACTAAAGTACACCTGCACAAAACTCCCAAAATACTTCATGACTACATTAAAGTACACCTGTACAATACTCACAACATACTACATCACTACACTAAAGTACACCTGTACAAAACTCCCAAAATACTACATCACTACACTAAAGTACAACTGTACAATACTCACAACATACATCAATACACTAAAGTACACCTTTACAAACTCCCAAAATACTACATCACTACACTAAAGTACACCTGTACAATACTCCCAAAATACTACATCACTACACTAAAGTACACCTGTACAAAACTCCCAAAATACTACATGACTACACTAAAGTACACCTGTACAATACTCCCCAAATACTACATGACTACACTAAAGTACACCTGTACAATACTCACAACATACATCAATACACTAAAGTACACCTGTACAAACTCCCAAAATACTATATCACTACACTAAAGTACACCTGTACAATACTCCCAAAATTCTACATCACTACACTAAAGTACACTTGTACAAACTCCCAAAATACTACATGACTACACTAAAGTACACCTGTACAATACTCCCAAAATACTACATCACTACACTAAAGTACACCTGTACAAAACTCCCAAAATACTACATCACTACACTAAAGTACACATGTACAATACTCCCCAAATACTACATGACTACACTAAAGTACACCTGTACAATACTCACAACATACATCAATACACTAAAGTACACCTGTACAAACTCCCAAAATACTATATCACTACACTAAAGTACACCTGTACAATACTCCCAAAATACTACATCACTACACTAAAGTACACTTGTACAAACTCCCAAAATACTACATGACTACACTAAAGTACACCTGTACAATACTGCCAAAATACTACATCACTACACTAAAGTACACTTGTAAAATACTCACAACATACTCCATTACTACACTAAAGTACACCTGCACAATACTCCCAAAATACTACATGACTTCACTAAAGTACACCTGTACAATACTCACAACATACTACATCACTACACTAAAGTACACCTGTACAATACTCCCAAAATAATACATCACTACACTACACCTGTACAATACTCCCAAAATACTACATGACTACACTAAAGTACACCTGTACAATACTCAACATACTACATCAATACACTAAAGTACACTTGTACAATACTCCCAAAATACTACATCACTACACTTCACCTGTACAATACTCACAACATACTCCATTACTACACTAAAGTACACCTGTACAATACTCAAAAAATACTACATGACTACACTAAAGTACACCTGTACAATACTCACAAAATACTACATCACTACACTAAAGTACACTTGTAAAATACTCACAACATACTCCATTACTACACTAAAGTACACCTGCACAATACTCCCAAAATACTACATGACTTCACTAAAGTACACCTGTACAATACTCACAACATACTACATCACTACACTAAAGTACACCTGTACAATACTCCCAAAATACTACATCACTACACTACACCTGTACAATACTCCCAAAATACTACATGGCTACACTAAAGTACACCTGTACAATACTCAACATACTACATCAATACACTAAAGTACACTTGTACAATACTCCCAAAATACTACATCACTACACTTCACCTGTACAATACTCAAAACATACTCCATTACTACACTAAAGAACACCTGTACAATACTCAAAAAATAGTACATGACTACACTAAAGTACACCTGTACAATACTCACTACGTACTACATCAATACACTAAAGTGCACCTGTACAAAACTCCCAAAATACTACATGACTACACTAAAGTACACCTGTAGAATACTCCCAAAATACTACATCACTACACTAAAGTACACCTGTACAATACTCACAACATACCACATGAATAAATTAAACCCCAAATCACTGAAATTACAAAATACTACATAACTAAACATGTACAATACTCCATTACTAAAGTAAACCTTTCATTTGACGTTACTTTAATCCACAGTAATGTTAACTTGCTTTTAGTAAATAATTTAGTGTAAATAAACAGAAAATACAATAAGACATACCTTTTTCTACTGTGGTAAATAATATAATCCACAGATGCAGGAACAGACAACAGTAACATCAGTAATGTCAGTGATACAATTACATCATCAGCATTAACCACTGTCAGGTCTAAAGCACAAACACTGTTGTACTGACTGTATATTAATAAAATAGTGTAAACATGGTCATAAATCAATAAATATAAGTTTAAAGTGTCAAGGCATGTATGTGTTTGTATCGTACCCATCTCCTCCAGCTCTGAGGTCATGGATTTGGACCGCAGGGTGATGGCCGGGGGGGTCAGACGCTTGGTCTGCTGTGGAGCTGAACCGAAGAAAAGCACAGGTTCATCATACAGATACATACACATAAACACACAAACACAAATATAAACTCAAACATACACAGAAAATCACTACAGAGCACATAAACACTGCTACAACCTTTATATTATATAATAAACTACACTCAGCTGTATGTCTTATTCACTATAAAGTCAGCTATGTTACACTGTGCTCAGTACTCTGTCCTGTTTCAGATATAGTGAACTATTCTGGACGATGTTCAATATTATACCTTATTTACCGTTTAGTGAATTTAAGGCCCAGTTCACTGTATAGTGAAAAAAATCTGGACTGGGCCTTATTTACTGTATAGTAACTGTTTTGGTTCCAGTGCATGTTTACATTCCCATAATGCCCTGCAATCAGCAGTGCATAAATGACTTAGCATACCCATAATGCATGCAAAGGAATGTGTCTGTCGAGCAAACCCATTACATCAGCTTAATTAAGGACACATAGGTCACAGCAGTGTTTGGGTGATTTTCAGTGTGACCTCTGACCTTTCTTCTTGGGCACCTCCTCCATCTCAGGGTTACGTGCTACCATGACCACCTTCACCATCAGACTGTTTCCTCCCTGACGGATCATATTGACGACCTGCCTGTGGCCCACCTTCACCACGTTCACCCCGTTCACCTGAGAAAGACCAGCAGAGGAGAAGAATGTGAATGATTAATGATTAATTATTAATGATTAATGATTAATTATTACTATTTTATAACAGTTATTTTTGTGTTTTTCCACGTCACAAGTGAAGTAAAGCAGAATAAAAGTTAAAACACAAACAGAATCATGTTGATCATTTCAGGCTGATATAAACGCAGATTTCCGATCAGACTTTGGGTCACATTAGCTAAATGCCGACTCTTCACACTGTCGTTGTGTTTTGGGGACTAATAACAGACACACATTCCCAGGTTTTAAATAAGCTTGTATGTCCCTCCCTTCACTTCTAATAAGAACATCTGTCTTCTCTTCTCTTTACTGTACAAACATGTTTACGGGGCTATGAAGTGGTTCCAGTGAGCGACATATACAGAACTTTAGAACACTGAGAAAAAGTTCCTTTAACTCAAAAAGCTAAACTGTCAAATATTTTATATTAATTACACATAAAGTCACAAATGTTTACAGTTTTAATGTTATCAGTGTGACTTATAGCTCAGTCACAGTCATATGATGGTCAGTAGTAGTGTTGGCACTGTGAGCAGCTGCTTTGCATCTCCATAAAGCTTGTGAGCAGATGGAAGCATGAAGTGCTGTAAAATTTCACACAGTGGACCAACAGCAGCAGCTCAAACCATCACAGACTGCAGAACCTGCACACTGGACTTCAGACAGCTTGGAGAAATCTTTAATTAATGAAATGAATTAAAATCTTTTGAGAGATGAGACAGCAGCGGTCAGTCCTGCTAATGAGTCAAACTGTCAGAATCTGAGCTGCAGAGGACACCGAGAGGACATGACCCCGCCCACCTCAGGCACATCTGGTATATCATTGTTTAATTAATGTTTCACATTGTGACTATGTTCTGAAAAGAAATGTCAACAGACAAAAAATATTAATAACCAATATTTATTAATTTTAACTATTAAAAAACTATTTTTAGCCAATAGAGACTAATCAATATTATAAACTGAAATAATTTTTAACTGACAATAAATAAATAAATATTATTAACTAATAAAAAAATAATGATTGAATTATTAAAAATGATAAAATCTTGAACAAAAAGAAAGTGATCGAGACAAATTATGATTAATAATGATTTTGTGCCAAAAGATTATTATTAGCTTATAGAAAGAAAGAAATATTAAGTGATAGATAAAAATATCATTAACCCATAAATAAAAAATATTAACTCATAGAAAAAAAAATTATTAATCGATTGAGAAAATATTTTTATTAACTCAATAATACTGTAAATAGGATGCAGAACTAAAGCTTCATCAGTGAAATGTAAATTAATGTAAAGAATGTTTATATGAAATAATTTATAGATGATAATTTTAGAAGTTATAAATAAATAAATGTTCTATATTCAGATGTGTGAGTATTTGAGGTTTTTGTTTGATAATCCAGAGTCGGTCCTGAGCACAAATCGACTGACATTTACAGCTGTGGTCCACATCAGGCAGGAAAGTAAGTGGCTTATTTTGGCTGTTTGTAATCTTTTCTGTTTCTGACTAATGACGTCAATGACCCTTCATCTGCTAATCAGGTTCCCTGAGCACTGAGCTGCGTCCCACGTATGACAGTACCTACTGTGTCACTTTCTCTGCAGACACAATTAATGCAAATTCTGCTCCAAGACTTTCAACAACCACAAAGAAACAGAAGGTTTCCAGAGAACTCCTACTGAGTCCGACCTAAAAATGCCCTCCACAGTCTTAAGAGTGAGTCAGCGGTGCGCTCCAGAATCATCAATGAGCTCATTTTTCTACTTAAAAGCACTCAAATCAGTTAAAAAAACCCAAGAGACTGACTTATTAGAAAAGATCAGATTCACATCCACACCAGACACTGGATTCTCATCTAATACACTACGGCTGTGTTCAGACTGCTCAAACCTGATTTCTGGCAGACTGTATCCAGATCTGGGCAACCAACCACAGCATCTGATCTGTGTTTTTAAATCCAATTACAGTCAGACTTGTACAGATCCATCTCAGTCTGAACACTCCGGACACTCAAATCAGATTTCAAAGTGTCTTTCACGTCACTCACAATGACACGTCAAATCCAGAGTGACGGAAGTGTGGATCCAAGAAGAGCGTCCCAGTTTGCCAGGTTCTGAAAAACTCTCTAGCCCACTGTTTGACAGAGTCCTACACAAGCTTAACTATCTCAAAATCGGATCTAATCTAGAGTCTAATCACAGACATTTTTGCTATAATTGCTTTTTTACTCTTACTTTTTCATTCATTTTCTACACAATTGTAAACTTTTAGTAATTAAAACATAAAACTATTCCTTCCTCTCTGCTTTTATCTACAGGTTCAGATCTTCCACTGAATCTTATAATATTAGAAAGTCTGTCTAAGACATCTCCAGCTCTGTACAATCTACTGTGTTACTATAGTTTTTGGTGGCCATGGTACATTTTTAAAGCAGGCCAAAAAAGTGAATCTGGCAACCCCGAAGCCAAGTCACCGGCATGACTGTAAATACTGACGTCCGCACTGTTACCACACAAACCCAAACAGACAGACTTGTGATGTTTGGACAGACAAGTCAGATCTGTTACTAATATCAGTGTGAACAGTCATCTCAGCAGATCTGGTTTGAAAAATCTGCCTGCAGTCTGAACACAGAATAAAGTGTCCAAAAGTTTATGGACGCCCCTTCTAATGAACGCTACTGGCACAGATGTTTGTCTAGTCCCTGTAGAGAACTACTACCAATGGAATAGGACTAAACATGAACCTGTTGGCACCATGTCTAATGCCAGGCATTGGCTAGTGGGGTATAAATTCTTTTTTTGGGATGAGTTGATATGAGAGGTGGTGATCATTCAATATCCTGGATGCTAGTGTCACCGTATCCAATCACATTATCCCAGCAATGCTCCAAAATCTTTTAGAAAGCCTCCCTGGACATTGGGGCCAGGTACTCCAACAGAAAAATGAGCAGAAGTCCCAAAAACTTTTAATCTGCATAGTGTAATCATGTACACAGCACAGGTGCATTATAATAATCTGATGACAATCTTAGTCTAAATTTAATCTAAGCTGACTTTTAGTCAGAATATGCTGGATTGAAAATGGACCGCTCTTGTAAATGCCATGTTGTGGTCCAGTTGTTTGGACTGGGAACTTTGCTGGAATACTGTGTGAACGTAAACACAGTCAATGATAATCCAATTAATTATAATTAAAACAAGAAATAAACCTTTAAAAGCACAGTTTAGCTTCTAAATCAGCTCCACACTGTTTGAGAATTTGAACATTAGGCTGTAATGTTTTGTAGACACTCCCGTGTGATGATCTATGCAGTGTGAAGACAGTGCTGTGGTTTCAGTCTGATGTGCTGATTTTGGCTCTACCCACTTACAGCAGGTTGATTAACGGCGACACAGTATCAGCACCAGGCGTCTGATCAGAAGTGTGAAACTGGCTGAGAACTCAGAAGACACAAAGTAACTGCAGCTTCAAATCAGACGTCAGTGAAGCAAACAAAATCTGATGTATGTTTTATTAAAGCTAATGTATTTCTGTATGTTTACAGGAGTGTTAACAGTAGAATTTAATAATATAATTTCAGGCAATTGCCATAATGTTGCTTAGTGGTTGCTAGGGTGTTGCTTGGCAGTTGCTATGTTATCCCAGGTGGTTGCTCTGGTGTTGCAGGCTTTGTTGAGTGGTTGCTATGGTAGCTCATATGACTGTTTAGATGTTACAGTGTATTTGTATTATAGTTACATTTGAAATCATTTGCACTCCATTCATTCCCATAAACAATATGAACTAAAATCCATTACTACCCTGAACCCGTCAACACGTCCCATCAACAAGCTGTACACACAATCAAATCTGACAAATCTGCTGTTGGTACAGAACTCACAGTGACAATCCAGCAGAACAATAAAACAATACGACTTTGGCACCAGAATACATCAGAATTTGACTGGATAGTGACTTAACCCAGAACTTCTTCTTCCTCCTTTTCATCCTCTTCCTTTCTTCTTCATTGTCTTCTTTCTCATCTTGCTCCTCTTCTTCCGCTACTTCTCCCTCTTCTTCTTCTTCCTTCTCCTCTTCTTCTTCATCTTCTTCCTCTTCTTCTTCATCTTCTTCCTCTTCTTCTTCCTCTTCTTCCTCTTCTTCTTCCTCTTCTTCCTCTTCTTCTTCATCTTCTTCCTCTTCTTCTTCATCTTCTTCCTTTTCTTCATTTTATTCTTCCTCGTCCTGCTCCTCTTCTTCCTCTACTTGTTCTTCGCTACACCTGAATCAGATGCATCTGTCACAGTGAGCTTCATTTTCTGCAACCATAAGACACTGCATACTAACTACTATCAGGCATTGCTGATGTTCATGTAGATTAAGTTAAAAATCCTAATCAGATGTGAACTGAGGATATCGGCTGCTTACACCTTCCCAGCAGGCCAACAACAACAGTAGATCTTCATTTTTGATTGAATGTTGGTCATGACATTGGATGACAAAAATGTAACATCAGAATAACATCTAATAACGTCCTGCGTCTGCTGGGTTGTTTGGTCCTCAGACTACAATTTGGTTCGAGCAAAAGAGGCGGTCTCGCTACAGATCAGCTGAACCATGGTTTGGTTTATTTGCACAGTGAAAACTATTTTTTGGGTGGGAACAGGAAGTTGAAGCAGGATATCAGGAAAGCAAGAGAAATGAGCCGAGGCAGCACATGAGGAGACGAGCAGAGTGAAGGTTTTATTGAAATGTGGTCCAAACATGAAGTGTCAGCTTGACAAAAATACACAACAAGGGCAAAACGTAACCAAGAGGTATTTTCTGAGAGGATGAGAGAAGATATGACAGAGCGTGAAGGTAAAGAACATGCTGCTGAATATAAAGGTGAGTCATGACATCAGACAAAGTGATGCATCGTCCAGCAAGAAGGACAGTTTTCCTATCATTTCCTGTTTGTCAGGGAAAGACTTCCTGCTGAATTAATAACGTGTCAATGTCAGACACACATTCTTCTCTAAATCCGTTAGAGTGAAGTATAGTGAGACTCCGCCCACGTAGGTGATGACAGGACGTACTGTAGGTGTGTCATGTAAAGTTCTTTAGTGCCCTCACTAACAGGACCAACGGCCAACCCTGGTCCAGATCTTCATCTTCATCACATCTGAAACATCTGTTCTCCTTCTGTTCCTCAGCCATATGAAATGAATCTCATCCCTCCATCAATCTCTCATCATCTCTCCTCGTCCTTATGCTTGCTGTTTGATGATTGCCTGACCTTCATCCTAAAGCACATCCAGGGTTCTGGCTTCGAACATCTCCACCTCCACCACCCACTGACGGGACCTACCATATGTGACCTGGGCGACTATCCAAGGGCAACTAAAGGTCATTTAAAAACAAAGTGACGACGATGATGATGATGAGTAACAGACCTCATTTTGCCTTGATTCACCTTCTGGTTCAAACACCCCACACTGAGATGTTTCACAGTTTGAAAGTCTTAGAAAGCAGATAACACTCCACACAGATGTTTACAGAAGTCTTTATTAGACAGATGTATTGCCGCATTGTACTATACTGCCCCCTGCTCTCTATGCTGGTATTGCAGCATTGAGACACATCATGTACACTTGTGATGTTGTCTCTGGTTCAGGAGTGTTCAGTAGTGTAGATAACAGTGCACTATGATCATCTCCTGTGCAGACGCTGCTCATTTCACAAGCTCTCCACTTCTGAATTCCTTCGCTTTCGGCCACTGATTCATAAAACACTCTGTACCACCTTCTCTCCATAATGATTACAGATCTCATAACAATCAGACGGCATCTACCGCAGCCCAGGGACGTCTGAATCACCGTCTCGCTCACTGAGTGCTGATCCACTCAGGCATATCACACCTACATCCAGACACAATTCAAGAGCTCAGAAAAGCCTCCTAAACAGAAGTCCTGCTCAGGTCCCTCTTACAGTCGTCTTCTCATAACACAAACAAGCGTAGAGTATTTAGGGGCGTTTTCACACCTGTACTTCGCTTCTCTGGTGAGTTTGTGTTTGTTTAGTTGGAGTGTTTCCATACTATTTGTTTGTTTTCACACAGACACAAACCTAAACACACCAAACTGCGGCTCAACAAACCACGTGAACACGTCTCCTCTGATTGGACAGATGTCTGGTGCGGGAGCAAGAAAGTAACACTAGAGAGAAGATCCGATTTCCCAAATTATTGCACATTTCTTGTACAGCTTAGCGTGGAGCAGTGGCAAAGATGGCATTTGTTCGTAATACTCTGGGCATTATACCAAACTAAAGTACAAGAATGCCAAATTCACCTTCAAGTGAGTCCTCGGCTCATCGTGCTTGTCCCATTGGCTACTAAAGTTTTGCAGTTCTCTGTTTACATGACCTGCTGCATCCCATAATGCAAAGCACACCAGGTTACAAAGAAGACATTTAGATTTTCTAAATAAAATGCACATTTCTGACTATTTTAAAAGCAAAAAAAAAACATTTTAGAACTTTTAGACTGTCGAGGACTCTACCACTGACTTTGAAGTGCCCCCTGTGTTTAAGGTGGTAGTAACTTCAGGCTCCTGCAGGTGGCGCTGTATGAGGATGATGAGGCTATAAATCCATGCAGGGTGTGTGAGATGTAGAAGAGGTGGTACAGTGCAGTGAATGTCTCAGATGTTAATGATAAAGGAGTGACTGTATTTGGGGGTTAAAGGTCAGAGTGTGAAGGAAGTAGCTGAATGTGCAGGTGTATGAAGTGTACAGTCATACAGGTCTACCAGCAGTGCTAACAGTGCAAGTCTACAGGACATTCTCATTTATACTTAACATCTACTTTGTAGCCAATTTTCCACTCATTAAACAAGACATTCACTGCACTGTACCACCTCTTCTCAATCATCACACCCTGCATGTATTTATAGCCTGATCATCCGCGTGCAGTGCCATCTGCAGGAGTCGGAAGTTACTACCACCTTAAACACACAAGGTGACTCACACACTCGTGCATCACTGGGTCATTGTGAAAAATATCCAGACGCTGTTTTACAAGCCCAATTTGAACATGGCATTTGTGTGCATTTAGGGCGCTTACCTCAATCAGGAAGTCTCCCATTCGTAACCCCGCCCTCCAGGCCACGCCTCCTTCATCCACTGACTCCAGATATTGTAGAGCAGGAAAAGCTGGAGTGGGAGTGAACTCCTCAATGGGAGTCTGAGCTACAGAGAGATTTTATAGCAACACTAAATATACGTGATATACACGCTTTAAAAAGTGGTTCTTTAGTAAACAAAATGACTCATACTAGAACATTATGCCTACATCGGGAGTGGAACTCAGCCTGGGATGTCACAGATGCCATATGTCATAGTCAGCTTAGAGGCTGATTGGTCCACTCTGGAGTCGTCGTTCAACTCTGGCATCAATGGTCTGTGGTGCAGCACTGCTATACTGTTGGGAGGCACTCGATGTACAAGAGGTTCTTAGTACACCTTCATTACAGCAGTTCTAGAACATCCCACACATAGCTTCTGAGATGCTGCCTCCACCATGCTTCCCCTGGTACCTTTTTATCATGTCCTTTTGGACATCAGTCACATCATGTCCTTTGTCCATGATGACACCTGGCTACAACGGACTGGTGTACACATGCAGTAAACCCTGTGGCATCTGTGACGTCCCAGGCCGAACCAGGGGGGGTCACAATGTTCTAATATGACTGTGTATATTCTGCTATTGTTACGATGAACCTGTGTTGGTGGTCTACAGAACCATCTACAACACATTCTTCATCAACTTGAGAAACTCTTTCACCACATGAAGAACACTTCAGTCATACAAAAGGTCTTCATAGTCCTATATATAACCATTTCTTTGCTAAAGAACCATCTGTTTTAAGGACGCGCATGAAAATAAAGACAAATGCATGAAAGTATGTTGTCACCTTTAGCTCCTCGGAGCACAAAGCCGAAGCCCTCATTCTCTTTCTTCTGCAGAAGAACAGACTTCTCCTTTATGATGTAGTCACTGTGGGGTGAAGCACACAGGCGGAGGGTGTAGAACATTAGTCTCTACAGGTCGAGATGATTTGACGTATTTAGTTTGTGTGATAATTTATTTGAACTATAAAAATGAGTCCTGTTTGGTCTTTTATTACATTTCCATGAGACTCAGTGGTGATGTGTGATGGTATGGTTAGTAATCAGACTTTGGCCAATAAACACAGAAGGATGTGATATAAAATATTCGACTTGTGCTCATTTTTGTAAACAAATACCAACTTTAGTGGCAAAAAAATATTTTTTTGTGGCTTGAAATGGTGCATAATGATGCTCTCCAGTTTCTACTTTACCACAAAGATGGAGACAAGCTTTTTGTGAACCAGCATTTACCAATTTACAGTCATGGCCGAAAATGTTGGCACCCCTGAATTGTTTCCAGAAAATGAAGTATTTCTCCCAGAATTATTGCAATTACACATGTTTTGTTATACACATGCTTATTTATTAATTTATTTAGAATGACCAATGTCTTAAAAATGTCAGTGTCAATTTTTGATATGGGCGATATGGGCAGCTGCCCAGGGCGGCACAAAATCAGGGGTGACACGAGGGGTTCTGTAAGCGCTACTGTGACCACCGCATTGCTTAGAGCCGGCCGATGTTCATCCCAGCGGAGGATGAGGGTGGTGGATGTTGGAGTTGTTGGGTTTTCTTACAAAATGTTAGTTGTTCGACAGTGGGGGGTGGGGAGCACCGGAGGGGTTGCTTGCCCAGGGCACCAAACAGGCTACTGGGTTGGATGTTCTATCTAGATGAAGTATATTCAAATTCTTAATTTCCTCAACCATGTAGGTGGTTTCAGCTCTGAAATGTTCTTATTAAAACTCTTTCTGCAGATGATCAGACGGAGAAAAAAACGTAGAAATCAGAATACGAGTATACATCCACTGAAATCGCCCATTACCGAGCTCCAGCTCTTTTTAGGAGCCATAATATGGTATAAAACATCTGAATATACCATTTACACGATCAGTTAAATAATCAGAAATCAGACTATAATGGGATTATTAAGAGCAAGTATACACACTCAATGTCATTAAGGTTCCAGACACTGTTCCACAACCTGATTGAACATGCTGTATTGTGACGGTTATATAAGTGAGTGAATGTTACAGTACCATACATGAACTGATGACTTAGCCTCTTCCTGGAGGAGATGTAGTGTGCAGTAGTGGTGTTTGAGTGGTTTCTTTTTGCTGTGCTGCATATCTGTCACTCTGGATAATGTTAAACAAGAGGGACAAAACCACTATCCATCTCTCTCTCTCTCTCTCTCTCTCTCTCTCTCTCTCACTGATAAAAGGCCTCAGAGACCACTCCACTAACTTCCCACCACTGCAACTCCATCACCGCCATGTAAAAGCAGATGTGTCTATTCGAGGCTAAAGAGCTGAGCCAGGTCCTGTTATGAGGTTTTGAGTTACATTACACATTAAAAAAAAGTCTGCCAGGCGTGAAACCAGCAAGGTGGCAAGGGTTCTGCCATTACAAAACTCACTGGTTCTAGCTTACGGGACAGTGCCCACTGCATTTGAGCCTCAGGTTGTTCAAATATAGCATCAGCAAGCTGCTTTTTGTGCCACATGTCTCAGTTATTCTAAAGAAAACGCCAGAACAATCCTCCACTTCTGAGGTGTTTTGTATAATCATAGCTCCCATTCACACCAATAATTTCCCATCACAAGCTGCTGTGCCAAACAAAATGTTCCTGACATGGTTTATTGGTCATTATATTTTGCTCATAGTCATAATTTAACTGTGCTAAAACACATCTGAAGTGTTGATCGTTACAGACGAGCCACAGCACTGTAGCGTCAGCTAAGGAGAGGTGACAACAACCACACTGCTGGGAAAACGTCCTTTTATTCCTTTTAACTATCAGGGCAAGTAGGGAGGAATAACCAGGCATGCTAACTGTGAGACCACATTTCCATGTTACCAAATTATGCTAACAAAGATTTTAGCTAGCCTTAGCAATGCACACACATTTACAGCACTATACCATGTTCATCATACCATGATCTAAACAATTTAAATTTAATTCTAGGAGGTGCAGACTGTACCCTTTTACAAAATAATGTACTACCATCGTTATTGTGTAAAAAAACATTAATTTTAAAGTTTTTTCACACTATGATGGTAGTACCGTGGTACTTTTTGTAAGATGGAAGTTAATCTAGAGCTCTAAATTCAGTGACACAGTACAGATGAACAATAGTACTACAATACACATCTACAGTACAATGCTACAGGTTAGCAACAGTAGAGTTACAGGCTTACTGTGGTGCTCGATGTTAGCGTACAGCTCTGGAATTAACTACAGTGCTTCAGGTTACCTACAGTACACATTGCTAAAAAACTTGTTTACTCTAGTGCTGTTAGCTAATAGACAATGCTAAAGAGGGTGGAACTGGTTAGCTTGAGTACATTACTACGAATTAGCTAGAGTCATATGCGTGTGCTTATTTCCCCCTTGTGTGTGTGTATGAGTGTATTCATTCCTAATGGGAAACATGCAAAGAGGAATTTCCCTACAAGAAACATATAAAAAGTACATCTTCTTCTCTTCTAGCACATTATAGCTTAGCTACATTACAGCAGTATAGATTAGCTTCAGTGCTATAGACTACATACAGTGCTAATTAACTTCATGTTAGAAGTTAGCAAGAGTACTACAGACAACCATATAAGGTATATAAATGACAGTGATATAACTTATCTACTATGTTACTACCACAAGATCTACAATGTTACTACAGTACAGCACAAGTTATCTACAATGTTACTACAATACAGCACCACAAGTTATCTACAATGTTACTACAATACAGCACCACAAGTTATCTACAATGTTACTAGAGTACAGCACAATTAATCTACAATGTAACTACAATACAGCACCACAAGTTATCTTCAATGTTACAATACTGCACCACAAGTTATCTACAATGTTACTACAGTACAGCGCCACAAGTTATCTACAATGTTACAATACAGCACCACAAGTTATCTACAATATTACTACAATACAGCACCACAAGTTATCTACAGTGTTACTACAGTGCAGCACAAGTTATCTACAATGTTACTACAGTACAGCGGCACAAGTTATCTACAATGTTACTAAAGTACAGTGGCACAAGTTATCTACAATGTTACTACAGTGCAGCACAAGTTATCTACAGTGTTACTACAGTGCAGCACAAGTTATCTACAATGTTACTACAGTACAGTGCAACACAAGTTATCTACAATGTTACTACAGTGCAACACAAGTTATCTACAATGTTACTACAGTACAGCATAAGTTATCTACAGTGTTACTACAGTACAGCACAAGTTATCTACAATGTTACTACAGTGCAACACAAGTTATCTACAATGTTACTACAATACAGTGCCACAAGTTATCTACAATGTAACTACAATACAGTGCCACAAGTTATCTACAATGTTACTACAATACAGCGCCACAAGTTATCTACAATGTTACTACAATACAGCGCCACAAGTTATCTACAATGTTACTACAATACAGCGCCACAAGTTATCTACAATGTAACTACAATACAGCGCCACAAGTTATCTACAATGTTACTACAATACAGCGCCAAAGGCAGGCCTCATGCATTGAGTGTGAGACACACACATTTCAACAATTCAGACATGACATGACATGACATGTCTCACGCTGAGAAATGATTAACTTTGCACACAGAAATTACTCCTACAAATGAGTCAAAGGCAGATTACTCTGTGCTCCTACAGCTGTCTTGAATTTCTGACCTATTGGCCAATCAGAAAACAGGATTTCTTGTTGCCGGGTGAGGTCTGAAATAAGTTTCAGCTGCAAGCACGCATGCACAGCTGACATAACCTATACCAAAGAGTACAGAAGCACAAAAGGCAACACTCTGTTGTATTGTAGGTAACAGTGTAGATGCATTGGCACATCTGCCATTATGGACTAAAAGCTGCTGAAAAGCCACATGGAGGAGGTCAGTGAGTGCAGGGAAGTTGTGTGTAGCAAGAGGAGTGCAAGACACCCCTTGTGTAGTTGTGAAATTATTAAAGAAAATCATATATTGCGCATCTCTCAGCCTCATCAGACACATAACAGAAACGTCTTGAAGTGAACTCATCAGTACATTGTTGTCCTTTTTCTTCAAACACACTTTTGCCTTACTACTGATTTAGTGCTGTTTATAGTTTATTGTGTGCACTTTCACTCAAGGAGATGTTAAAAAGGCAAGTTCATATTTAGAAAAGTTCATTTATCATTTTTCATATCAACATTGTGAATAAATATATTATTTTTCTGTCTGTGTCTGCTTATCTACAATGTTACTACAGTACAGCACAACACACACACACAGGGGCAATGAACACACTTGTGCGGAGTGGTGGGCAGCCCTGTCCATAGCATCCGGGGATCAGTGTGGGATTAGATGCCTTGCTCAGGGGCACTTCAGTTAGTTCAGTTCACATGGCTGGATCCTTGCCTACTGGCCTGGCCTACTGAACAGTGTCCTACAGTACCAAAAATGACCCACAATGCTTCATGTTTCATTAATAGTCATGCAAAGTTAGCTACAGTACAGTATTATGTGCTAGCTATCCTGTACAAATAAAGAACCAGTGGTAGCATCTTGGGTTACCTACATGACAGTGGTGCAGATTAGCTCGAGTTGGGTGTAACAGACGTTTTATCACCTTACAGGTTAATTACAAGACAAAAGAACACGGTCACTACAATGTTACAATACAATATACTGCAGCACATTACCAAGGTCACCAGCATCCTTCCTCCTGAGAAAAAGTTATTACATGTAGACTGGACTACTGTAATGTTCTGTTTGTATGTATGCTTCACTGTATCCTTTAGAATTGATTTTAAAAAATTTATCTTCTTGTGTACAAACAGTAGTCTAACACCTGCTTATATTACTGAGACTGTCATTTTGTATCCCTTTTTGAGCTCATAGGTCCTTGAAAGTCTTTAGGACATTCCGGTAAGTCCACCAAAGTACATTTAGGAAAGCCACCGTTGTCGACTCTACACCCAAACTGTGGAATATTGTACCAGAACTTATCAGAGAAGCTCAGAGGAGATTTTAAAACTACAACTTTTAACATTCCTGTTTAATCAAGCTTACATCTGACAACATGCAATTTTTTATTTTCTATCTATTTCATCTATTCTTTTATTATTTTCCTTTTCTAACCATTGCTGTGAATGAACTTTTATTTTTAACCATTTAAAAAATATATATAACTCATTTTAAAATTGACTTATTCTCTTATTAATTTGATCCTCTCAGTCTGGTGCACTTCACAAAATTGTTTGTTTTAAAGAAATTACACTTTTTAATGGATTTATGCTCTTATTTATGTAACCCCGTCTGACTTATACACTTTGTGCCCTATTGCTATTATTTATTTGTTGGAATTTTTAATTAGTCTTTTGACCTATCTTTGTTGTTTTTATTGTAAGGCACTTTGAACTGCATTATTATTATTATTATTATTATTATTATTATTATTATTATTATTATTATTATTATTATTATTATTATTATTAGCCACAGTACATCAAAACATGTTAGCTACATATACACACATACATTAACTAGTATTTATATCCTACACTATAGGTTAAGTACAGTTTAACAATAACCAGTTTCATAAAAATTAAATATTCTGTACGTGCTGATATTAAATAATCCATCCCAAAATGAGTATACACTTTAATTAGATATAATTGGCTACAGTACATTTGCTATAGCAATTTCACAGTTTAACATAATGCCACATTAAAGCTGCATTCCCAAAGTCCCTCCCCCTCCCTCTCCACTGCACTCCAGTCCTGCCTTCAAAGCCCTGGCCCAGATAAGCAGTGGCTGAGACTCTATCAGACACTCCTCCAGGATCTGACTGGTTGTTTTGATTATCAATTTGACACAAGGACCACTGGGTAGTGCCAGAGGAGCCTGATATTTTCTGTCTTCTACTACATGTTTTAGCAAACAGGACAAAATGTTATTTTTACACAGATTACCTACTTCAATTTTAATAATACATTCAACTAAAACATGTCTAAAAATAAAATAAAATAAATAAATAATAGCTGGGATCACTAAACATCACTAAATCTGTCCCAGGCATCAGCACAATATTACAGGTTAGCCATGATACAGCATGTACAGGTTACCTACAAGACAGTGAAGCAGGTTAGTTACAGTACAGTACATCAATAGAGATTATCTACAATACAGCATGTATCAAGGTCAGAAGGTGAGACTTTGGTTAAAATACCTGGTTGGGGAGGAACTGGGCGTTGCGACGTAAAAACAGCAAATGGTGTAATACCGACACCGGAAATGTGGGATGCAAAAGCAGAGTTTAAATGTGAAACTAAGAGGCATCAATTAGAATTAATTAGAACAGCACAAAAACAACAGTGAAGAGGGTCAGAACCAGGAAGATCTTACAACGTCTCAAGGAGAAAAGGCATAATCACAGAGACAATTCAGTGATTAGAGAAACCCACTGCAGGAGAATAAGAGGAGGATCAGAAGAGACTGACTGTTCACAGCTGGGAGTTTTTACAGCAAATTTCCCTTTAACCACATTTTCCGATGCATGAGATTTGGGTGTTACAGTGTGAGAAATGTGTGAGACTTGAGAGGTGTGGTACAGCAATACAGATTAGCTATAGTAGCACTTTACAGGGCTAAACACTAGCTACATAATGGTGCAAGTAAGCTACAACTACTATAGATTAAAAACCATGTTACATACATATACATACAGTTCAGCGACACAGAATAGCAACTGTAACACTGTACAGGTCAGCGGTACAGATTAGGTCAACGACCGTGGTACATGCAAGATGCAACATATTGCTGAAAATGAAGTACAGTGCTAGCTTAGGGTGACCAGACGTCCTCTTTTACACGGACATGTCCTCTTTTTGAGACTTAAAAAACATGTCCGGGCGGAATTTTACAAACATCCGGGATTTTGTTTTACTCGAGAAGCGTTTCGTTCACAAACTAGTCTCGCCTTCCCATGGGCGGTACCGGGGGGGGGCCTTGGGGGTGCTTTTGCTACCCCTAGGATGGCCATAGCACCCCCACAGCACCCCCAAGAAAATTGTGATTTATATATACCGTATACATCCATTTAGAAGCCCCGGGGTGATGCAATTTTTTCTTAAAAACCTTTTAACGTAGTGGGGCCCCGAAGATTTACCTACATATGCCATATATATTTAGTG
>BRDA01013077.1:18083-47224 GCA_036984385.1 Crenuchus spilurus | reverse complement strand
TGGTAAAAATGACCTTGTCCCAACTTTTTTGGGATTTGTTGACACTGTGAAATTTTGAAACAACATATTTCTCCTTTAAAATGTTACATTTCCTCGGATTAAACTTTTGATCTGTCATCTATGTTCTATTACGAATAAAATATTGACATTTGCCATCTCCACATCATTGCATTCAGTTTTTATTCACAATTTGTATAGCGTCCCAACTTTTTTGGAATCCGGTTTGTATTTAGATCTACTGAGTATCGACTGTTAGGGAGCAGCTCTTTTGGCTTCTTTAGACATGTACATGAATAGTGGCAAACTATTGAAGTCCAACTCAACATTTGGGACTTTTTTATGGCTTTTCAATGTCTTTATTAAAACAGCTACCTAATGTGGTGTTCTAGTACACTTAAGGGAAAGTCATGTTCTAGTGGTTAGGGATCTGGTCTTGTCACCAGAAGGTCGCTGGTTCGATCCCCAGGCATGACTGAAGTGCCCTTGAGCAAGGCACCTAACCCCCAAATGCTCCCCGGGCGCCGTGGATAGAGTGTGTTTCACGGAGTTAAATGTGGAGGTCAAATTCCATTGTGTGCATCGTTAAAAATAAATGACACTAAATTTTGTTATGTTAATTGCACATTATGTAGAGTCCTAATAGCAGATGATACACTTGGTGACATTAGCTGTTTCATGCGAGTTAAGTAGTGTAGTACATTTTCAGGTAAATCATAAAATATTTGATCCAGCTGTCTTTTAGCTGCACACTGTAAACAAAATGACACAATTCATTTGTTATTTCATTGTAATTAAATGATTTTTATAGTAATCATTTGCTAAAATCTCAAGACAGTGCCATTCCTACTTTTGTCATTCTTGGTTAAACCCAAAAGAGGTGAAAGGTCTGAAAAATAGTTTGTGGAAGTGTTGCCTTCAGCAACTTGCCTGGTTGAGGAGCAGCTTTGAAGTGGCAGTGGAAGGAGGTGGCCTGCAGTTCAAGGGAGGAAATACCAAGTCATTTTAATAGAGCAAACGGTCCCTTTACTTCCTATGGGAAATCACTTCAAAGCAGCCCTGCTACTCAGAAGACAATGCACACAGAACTCAATGGCATGTCAGTCATCCATGAACAACTAGGTCCTCGAGTGGACCCCCAGCCAAGAAATCAGACAAAGTAAAAACAAACAATGCTTGTGGAATCCTTCTCCAACATCGTTAAAACGGCTGCACACTACAGACAAAATAACGGTCTCGCAACTGTGGTGCTATATACTTTTATATGCCTTATATATACACATACACACACACACACACACACACACACACACACACACACACACACACACACGCATACACACACACACACACACACACATATAAAATGTGTTGTGCAGCCCAAGTTAAAATACACATAAAAACTACTTACAAACAAAAACATTAAAAGCATTTGCCCATCACTCCTAAAGACTGGGCTGATCAAATGATCTAGACTAATTTTGGATGATTTTACTAAACTAATCAAAAAGCTTGACCCTGTGAAGCTCCATTGATGGGCTTCCTCCACCGATCCCTCTTTCACCACCATTCACTTGGCATCACAAAAGGCTTCATGCAAACAATAGGTCTTGCTGATTGACTTCTTCACACATCCAACACCTGCAAACAGCACTTCCACCTTGTGAATGGGTTCATATTATAAATGGTGTCAGGACTAACGAACCAGCCATGTCAACCCAGACAAAGCTGGAGTTAACTTTTAATCTCGGGAAGTTTTGTAAGTAAGAACACAAGAACAAGTTTAATGCATTGAAGACTTTTAAAAGCTTGGACAAAGGAAAGAAATAAATAGATCTTAAACTAAATCAATCAACAAGATGGATGGATACAATCATCACGAATGAGCCATTCATTAAATGTCTTATAAAATTCACTCTTAAATGTCCAACCCAATCTTAAGAGCTGAACCCCAGGCAAAACACAGACAATCCAGGATGCCCGGGGAGCAGCTGGGGGTTAGGTGCTCAAGGGAACTTCAGTCATGATCTACCCGGGGATTGAACCAGCAACCTTCTGGTCACAAGTCCAGATCCTTAACCACCAGACCATAGTTGCCTGACTTCTACCAGAAGAGGCTTAACAAAAATATCAGTGTTATTCCATAAAATTGTAATTTTTAAACTTTTAAAGTTAAAACGTTTGTATAATAGGGCTGGCAATGAATGAATACCATGAAGAGAATCTTGTTTTATTTGCATTATTTGAGGTTTTCACTGCATTTTTGTCATTTTAACCAGTTAATTATTTTCTACAAATAAATGAGAAAAATTTGTCCGAATTTGAGAGGAATATTCCCAGTAGTTTATCAAATAAAATAAAAACGACTCTAAACAGTAAATTATAATACGTAGTGATCCCTTCATTTTCTCAGAACTGTATAGTGAACCAGGTTCGCGCCTGAACGGACAATTTAAGGTGGAAATTTAAGATGGAACAGGACTATTTGTACTATCTCGGCTAGTCTATACAGCAGCATCTCTGAGGAACCATAAACTTCTGCTTACCAGTGTCCGTACACAGGTTAAACCTGCCCAACTTTTCATAAACACAGCTTTATATCGAAGTACTGTTTATGTTGAAAGTTTTAAATCTCTTGGAGACTTCATAAGAAACATGTTTATCCTTGTAAACAACCAGCTAAACACCAACGCAAACCTCAGCTCTTCTGCCCAGCAAAGACTCGCCACACTCGGCTCAAACACCCAAAACATGTCGCCTCGTTTTTTCTCCTCAAACTAGCCGATATCCTCGCTTTGCTTACCTTATAACCGCACTTCTCCAAGCTTCCCTTCTTCGCCCCACTGGCTGCAGGCTCAGAGCCGTGGAAGAAGATCAAAAGCAGCGCTGTTAAGACCTGACGAAGTCGAGCTCGCTTAGCCATCCCTGCTCGTCCATGAAGCCCCACTGACCTGCGAATGAGTAGCGCGTGAGCTCAGAGTGCGCTCATATCAGAGCGAAGCCGCTGTCCTGCAGGGGGCGCTGTGAGCTACATAACACCACCTCACCATTCTACCACATTATAACTCTCTTATTCTAGATATATGTGGTAGAGAAGTTCATGTTTTATATAAATTACACGCACACTGACATATTTTAGACCTTTAATTTGTTTATATGGTTTATAGTTCATTATTAGAATGTCTCGTTCAGTTTGAGTAAATTACTGAAGCCCATTCTTGACACTTAAAAGTCCTTATTTTTGACATGCTAGGTCATTATTTTGGGATCTACTAGTTCTAGATTAGTACTAGAAGACTGAGATTTGTATAACAATAGTACTAGAAGACTTATTATCTCAAATATATATATTTATATATTTGATTTATATATTTAGAAATATATATATATTGGGTGTTCACCTGATACTATCTGGGGCTCACCTGACAGTATGTGGTGCTCACTTGATACTATCTGGTGCTCACCTGACAGTATGTGGTGCTCACTTGATACTATCTGGTGCTCACCTGGTAGTATGGGGTGCTTACCTGATCACCCATTATCCTTATACATGCACTGGTTTTAACAAAGCCTCTGGACATTACTAAAGCCACTGTGTTGCCACCAGGTGGTTTATAACTGCAAGTGTGACAAAACACATGGTAAACAAAAAAGGCTGACAGAGGTCAGGAACTGCACTTACCTTGAGGATTTCTGTAAAATTCTTCTACAAAAGGTTGAGAAATAATGTTTAAACACAATAAGGTGCATGAAATATATATTTTCTGTAAGAATTAGGACTATAATTGATTAAACATGTGTCCGCTTCAGTTTTACCTCTGCAATTTATTTGTAATTATATATTACTTGTATTTGAAACCTGAAGTGCATGCTGTGGACATATTTTATCAGTCTGAATAGATAATAAAAACATTTTGGACATTATTTTATTGTTATCTGAGACATCACCAGTTCAGAAGATTTCAGCAGCTGTAATTCAGACATACCTTCCTATACAATCATCATTCCTACATCTCTGGGACATGTAACAGATGTGTTATTAGAATACATCCAGGATCTGCAACTGTTGATTATTACAAGACCAAAATGAGATTAATTTCATTGGAGTGATGCATTAAAGATGTACAGACCTTTCCCAGATGTCTTGGAGACATATGTGTACTATCAGGGAAAGTATGATGATGATTATGTAGGTCAGTATGTCGGTCTCGGTATGTGATATAATATTACAGAAAGACAGATCTGTCTCTGTGTTTCTTTGCAGAATCCAGTATCAAATCAGCACTTATGAATGTGCAAAAATTATTTCCTTCCAATTAAAAGGTTATTCAGCTGTGGCGGTTCGGGATCTGATCCTGTGACCGGAAGGTTGCCAGTTCGAGGTCATAACCCCCAGCTGCTCCCTGTGCGCCATGGACAGGGATGCCCACCACTTCAGGCACATGTTCACAGCCTAGTGTGTTCACTAGTGTGTGTGTTTCACGGGTTAAATTCCATTGTATGCATTCACACTGGCAAAAAGTTCTAATTTAATAAGGAAACAATGGTTGCTGTGGTTCTGCTTTCTGACAGAATACTTCAAAGCATTTAAAAAATCAAAAATTTCATATGAGGGTCAATTTACAAAAATAAATGTCATTATTCCTGAAACATTGCTACACTGAAAAGATATTAAACATTGTCCTTAATCTACATTCAAAATGCTGTGTACTCCAGGACAACGTTTAGAGAAACTGTTCCTTTGTGTTTATTGTACAAACTCTATAAGTGAAATTTCCCAAAAAATTGGGGACATTTTCTAAAAATGTAATAATAACTTACATTAAGTGAATATTTCACTTCATCCTTTCTTTAACGGACAAAAACTTCTGTTAATTATAGACATATTTAGAAATTAATGCCTGTAACATAAAAAAGTTGGGACAAAGGCAACATAAGCCTGAAAAGGTTATACAAGTAACCCTGGTATGGACGGTTCCAGGTTTTTTTTTATTAGTTTAACTGGTAACAAGTGAGGTCAACAAGACTGAGGATAAAAGGGTCCTCCACCAAAGACTCAATCACTTTGTGCTAAACTGAGTCAGTTCAAAGACAATGTTTCTCAGTGCAGGATTACAAAGAACTTAAGTCTTTCACCATCTCCAGAATATAATATGAAAAGATTCAGGGAGTCAGAGGAAATCTTGGTACATAAAGGTCAAACGAGGAAAGCCCATGAGAAACCTTCATGCTACCATGATAGATATAGTAACATGGGTTCAGGAGTATTTTGGAAGATCATCATCACTTAACACAGTCCATCATTGCATCAAGAAATGTAACCTGTAACTGTATCATGCAAAGAGAAAGACATATACTGTATTTCTGCATATATGTGAAGAAACGATTGATGTGGAGGCTTATTGTGGGATATTGGAGAGACAAATGCTGCCGTCAAGACGATGTATTTTATCAGGAACTCAGCAGAACAGTGCCAGACCTTATAACAGTGTTTCTTCATAGACATACATATTGTGTGGGCTTGATTGGCCTGCCTGCAGTCCAGATCTGTCTCTTATTTTAAATGTTTGTAGCATCATGAGAGGAGAATCAGATTACAGTGAACACGGACTGTTGAGCAGCTCAAGTCTTGTGTACAGCAAGAATGGGCAGAAATTCAACTTACAAACCTGCAAGAATTTGAATTTTCAATTCACAAATGATGAAAAAATGTAATTAAAAGAAAATGTGATGTGACCCACAGGTAAACACGCCTTTGTCCCAACTTTTTGGGAGTTTTGGGAGTTTTAAGCATCAATTTCTAAATGAGCTTAACAGAAATAATTAAGTCCATCACTGCAAACACATTTATCATTTTTGAATGTTAAATAAAGCTTTAAGTGAATTAGCAAATGTCAGATTTCAGTTTTTATCGCATTTCTAGAAAGTGTCCCAACTTTACTGGAAATGAGGTTTGTAGAAAACAGTAATTACTTGTGATTTTTTTCTTTCACAATGAAAGCCTGGCAGCCTGAGCCGTACTATTATGCTTTGAAGTGACTTGGTGCCTTTTAATGAGTGCACAGCTCCTCCACTGAGAGATTTCTTCACTGCTTTTAAAGACAGGCTGGTAAAAGTGAGACAGTTCGTGTGAATAATTCAGGAAGGGGCTCGAGCATCCTAAAGACACTCTCAAAGAAAAGTGAAGTAATGCCTCAATAGATGTAAAAGTAGAAGAGTTAACAAAACAGTATCAGGTAGCAGGTCCAAACAGTGTTCACTTACAGAGCTCTCTCTAAAACAGCAGTGGATGTTAATAACTCCTGCACCTATCAGCAGATGACCTGGAGCTTTTTATACTTTACTCTTCTCCTTTACTGAGGTTCTACAGATTAAACGTGAGGCATGTCAGCTGTGGTAAAGCAGTCCAGGAGCTCAAATAATACATGAGTTAAGTATGGAGGAGAAGACAGTATAGATTCCTTCCTTTTTTTCAACTCTCACCTCTGGTTTTTGTATACTGGGGTGGTGAGGACTGTGGGATGCAGGAACGGGCTTCAGTGGTAAATATTTACTTGCTGCCAGGCTGTAAATCACAAACTGTGGCTTTAAGACATACACAGGGTGATCTTAACCAAAAATGGCATTATAGATGTCTAGTGGATGTTGGCTAAAAGTCAGAGGTGAGAAGAGTAGCCTAAACACCTACTCTAGTAAAAGTAATTAGGTAAAGAGAAGTAAAAGTACCAATTTAAAATAGAAGTAAGTATGGGCAACTATAGGAACTGTAGATTGCAGGCTTTAGTCCTCTTTATTGTGATATACTTGGGACAATAGTCTGGCTAGCTCTCACTTTCTGTTATTTAGATGCCTCAAAATGCTGCTATAGCTAGTGGCTTAGCAGGCTAAAGCGCTGACACTATGACCAGAGGATTGTGAGTTTGAATCCCGGTCATACTGTTTGCCATCAACAGCCGGGGCCCAAGAAAGCAAAAAATGGCCGTGCTCTCACTGGGTGATTAGATGGCGCTCTCACTCTCTGTATCACTCACACACTGCGATGTCCACTGCCTCAGGTGTTTGCCGATTGGTCCATTCGGAGCTGGGAATTCTGCGTTTTCCTCCGAGCACGTTGGCTCCCCAGTGACGCTGTATCAGCGATAGTTTGAAAAGAGCATCACAAGTGGCTACATCACACGCAACGGAGGAGGCCCTCCTAGAGTCAGGGACAGTGCAAAGTGATGGGGAGAGTCCTAACGGATGGGAAGGGTTAATTTGGCTACTACCACATTGGAAATTGGAAAATTTGGCAAAAATTATAAAGAAAAAAAAATGCTGCTCTACAGTCATAAAGAGAGTCAATATGAATTCTGTGATTTCAGTAATCCAAAAACAATTAGAATGAAAAAAGATGCTTTTATAGTCTTCCGAGTGAATCTGGAGAAATATCGATCCAAAAACCTTCACAATTCATAGATGATGTGGCTTTGAGGATATGAGCAGAAGACCAAGAGCATGATCTACTTTGACTTGTTGAACTATGTAACAATCTGTATTTTGCCTAACATTTGTATCGCACTCATCTCTACCTGTAACTGAGCAAATGTAAGTACTTGCCAACACATTCCATGGATGATTAATCAGACTGAGATCTGGAGAATATGGAGGATGCTCTTGGTACACACTATTGCTGACTGGGAGCCCAAAAGCTGCTATAGAGATGCTCAGTCTGTCATTTGGCCATAACTATTTGACCCCTGCTGGCCAACATCCAACACATCCATAAGAATGAAGTGTTCTTTTGATCCCAGACCTTCACATCTGTGAGTGGTATCAATGTTACGGCTGATTAGTGTTTAGGCTTGCACAGAACTTGGTAACCTAACTTCATTTTGGATATATGGATATATTTCCATACTCCACCTTGTAATTAAAAAATTAAGGCTCCACTAACTATTTGCAAAGGACCCCTGGATCCCAAAGGTTGACTAACAAATTGTACAGCAACAGATGGACTTTGGTCTGTAACTGAACTATATCTACACTAGATCTGTGTTCCTTCAAACATAATAAAAAGGCAAATAAATCATCTCATCAACTTAATGAAGTATCAACACCCAGGGCTAATTTAACTACATATAAAGATCACAGAGGCTGATCTGAGAATCTTGGGAACATTTTTGGGCCAAACTCTCTGGGCAGGAACACCCAGGTCCTCTTTCAGGTGATCTTGTGTTACTATTGATGTCAACATGAAAAGGATCCTCCTTTTGTCTTCAGCTTGAAAGACGACCAGAGTGCCAAACAGGCCTGAGAACTTGCCCAAGCAAACGGAATGATCTGATTTCCCCTGGATTCAATTTGTCACGTTTGTCTGAGGTTTATGACCCAAAAAACAGTCCTAATTCATTTTTATAAGACCATTTTCCAACCATTGCTTATCCCATGCCGTTTTTTCTTTGTTACTGTGCCTGTATAGTGATGTGTGTAAACAGACTCTGTTCTGATTGGCTGCCCTGTACTGTGTCTTATTCTAAAAGTAATCCAGGCTGAAATAGTTCTAACACACCACTGAAGTCAAGTTTCAATCTGTAGATGGCTTCATGCTCATATTAGGAAGTCTGGGTGTAAGCTGGTTCTCTCTATGGGGAAAGATGAACTATCATGTCCGTCATAGATGAGAATGTCCCAAACTCTATAAGCAATTCCCAGGATAAATTTTCTTCAGATTATAACTGAATCCTCTAAATTATGAGGCTGTTCAGCAGACAAAATAAGAAGAATCTTATTAACAGCTAACAGTGCATTCAAATGACATACAGTGGTGCTTGAAAGACTGTGAACCCTTTTCTATTTCTGCATAATTATGACCTAAAACATCATCAGATTTTCACAAAAGTTTTAAAAGTAGATAAAGAGAACCCAGTTAAACTAATGAGACACAAATATTAAACTTGGTCATTTATTTATTGAGGAATATGATCTAATATAACATATTAGTGAGAGGCAAAAGTATGTGAACCTCTAGAATTAGCAGCTAATTTGAAGGTGAAATTAGAGTCGGGTGTTTTCAATCAATGGGATGACAATCAGGTGTGAGTGGGCACCTTGTTTTATTTAAAGAACAGGGATCTATCAAAGTCTGCTCTTCACAACACATGTTTGTGGAAGTGTATCATGACATGAATAAAGATTTGTGAGGACCTCAACAAAAGAGTTGTTGATGCTCATCAGGCTGGAAAAGGTTACAAAACCATCTCTAAAGAGATTGGACTCCACCAATCCACAGTCAGACAGATTGTGTACAAATGGAGGAAAGACCATTGTAACCCTACCCAGGAGTGGTCAACCAACAAAGATCACTCCAAGAGCAAGGCGTGTAATAGTCGGCGAGGTCACAAAGGACCCCAGGGTAACTTCTAAACAACTGAAGGCCTCTCTCACATTGGCTAATGTTAATGTTCATGAGTCCATCATCAGGAGAACACTGAACCACAATGGTGTGCATGGCAGGGTTGTAAGGAGAAAGTCACTGCTCTCCAAAAAGAACATTGTTGCTTGTCTGCAGTCTGATAAAGATCACGTGGACAAGCCAGAAGATTACTGGAAGAATGTTTTGTGGGCTGATGAGACCAAAACAGAACTTTTTGGTTTAAATGAAAAGTGTTATGTTTGGAGAAAGGAAAACACTGCATTCCAGCATAAGAACCTTATCTCATCTGTGAAACATGGTGGTGGTGGTATCAGGTTTGGGACTGTGTTGCTGCATCTGGGCCAGGACGGCTTGTCATCATTGATGGAACAATGAATTGTGAATTATATCAGAGAATTCTAAAGAAAATGTCAGAACATCTTTTGTTTTGTTTTGAAAAAATGTTTAAAGAACAGTTACAGCAACATTTAGTTACAGTTATTGCTGTAAAGGGGGGTCACACCAGATACTGAAAGTAAAGGTTCACATACTTTTGTCTCTCACAAATATGTCATATTGGATCATTTTCCTCAATAAATAAATGAGCAAGTATAATATTTGTGTCTCATTTGTTTAACTGGGTTCTCTTTATCTACTTTTAGGACTTGTGTGAACATCTGATGATGTTTTAAGTCATATTTATGCAGAAATATAAAAAAATTCTAAAGGGTTCACAAACTTTCAAGCACCACTGTATGTTTACGATTAAACTTTAACACTATTATCAGCTGTTACTCAAACTACAGGTTACTATTGCCAAAGCAACTTAACCAGTACATGAGCTGACTTGACTGAAGTATTTTGGCAAGGCTGCTCAATGTTTTTGTTTTTCAGTTCATATAACAACCTTGTATTTCAGAGAATACATATAATAGGAGAAATTTTATGTTCAGCAAAAATATCAGGTTTGGAGGGGGTTTGCTTGCCACAGGGTGTGATAGAAAATCCTCTTAGACCTGATATGGGCATGACACTACTGCAGGCTTCAGTGGTCTTTAAATTTACTGTGAATGGGTGGGGCTGAAGTGCTGTAGGCTATATAAGTGACTATAAGTGAAGTATCACAAAAACAGTGAATTCAAAATTGTCAGTGTTTAGCTTTGGTAACGTGATATTATACTGATGATGGTGATGGTAATGGAGGGTGGTAGCATCTCAGAAACCACTAGCTTTGTGGGATGTTGTAGAGCTGCTGTAGTGAAGGTGCACTGAGAATGGGCTTCTTGTACATTCAGTGCCTCCCAGCAGCATAACAGTGATGCCCCCTGAATCACTGATGCCAGAAGGGAATGACTGTGAACAGATCAGACAACATGCCACAGTGGTCCACTTCACCTCTATAATGAACACAGGAGTAATGAGGAAAGTGTATATATAAAACTTTGGGGTAACCCATTCAATTTAACTCTTCAATTCATTCATGATAAGCATTTTGAGACTATGTCCACAAAATGCTACTGTGCCAGATATTGCTACATCCACTTCTAGTGACTAATAATGTTGAATGAAGTTGCTTATGGACTAATATCTCATAGTGACATTTTATACAAATACAGAAACTCTGCTTATGAAATTCTAGCGCCCTCTGGTGTTACTTTCATTTTAAACATCTTATCAGCAGATAACTGATAACCAGATAACTGCTGGACACACATTTAGATCATTGTCCTCCCAGAGTAGCAGCTACATTCTCTATTATCTGCTTTAATATAAATAACTAAAAAGAGACATTATTTCCTAAATACAGTAGGTCATGATCTGTTCTACAGCTACAGGGGTTGGACAATGAAAGTGAAACAGCTGTCATGTTAGTGAGGGAGGTTTCATGGCTAAATTGGACCAGTCTGGTGGCCAATCTTCATTAATGTCACATTGCACCAGTAAGAGCAGAGTGTGAAGGTTCAGTTAGCAGGTAAGAGCACAGTTATATAGTATATTACAATGCACACAACATTATGGTGACATACCAGAGTTCAAAAGAGGACAAATTGTTGCTGCACGTCTTGCTGGCGCATCTGTGACCAAGACAGCAAGTCTTTGTGTCTAAATATTATTGAGCCACTTTGGGGTGTTTTGGAGGAGCGAGTCAGGAAACGTTTTCCTCCACCAGCATCACGTAGTGACCTGATCACTATCCTGCAAGAAGAATGGCTTAAAATCCCTCTGACCGTTGTGCAGGACTTGTATGTGTCATTCCCAAGACGAACTGACGCTGTATTGGCTGCAAAAGGAGGCCCAACACCTACTAATAAATTATTGTGGTCTAAAACCAGCTGTTTCAGCTTAATTGTCCAACCTCTGTACCTCACTTACTGTTAGAGAAATCAGTTCAGCATTTAGGACTACTCACATTGTTTTATTTTAGGGCATCTGAATGAAGCCACATCATTTTCACCTTTCTGTCTCACCTGAACCTGGCTGTTGTTTCTTGAAAAAAATCAAACATCCATGACTGACCACACACACACACACACGTAAGGATCTCATCATGTCTTCTGTTCTTTCATTCTAATTCTGTAACATTAATGAGCTAATACACATATAAACAGTATGTGAAGCGCAACTTGGACTACGTTCACATTACCAGGCTGAAGTGACTCAAATCCATTCTTTTACCTTAATGTGGCTCAGATCTGATCTTTTCAGGGCTGTTTAGATGTGACAAATCTGATCTTTTCAACTCAGATTTGAGTCACTTTCATATGTGGTTCTAGATCTGATGTTTTTGAGTTGATGTGGTTCTTTATATCACATAGTTTTTGGCTAGGTCTCCTCTCTGCTCTGACTGCAGTGTAGAGGCAGCGCAAGGCTACTGTGAGACTAACCACCTGTCAGTGCTTTGGGATGGTGGAGGGGCTCATGTAGTACTTGCTGTTCGCTGGGGACAGTAACTGCAGAACGATTGGTGCTTTCACCTCCAATAACACTGGGAAAAGTTACTAGATTTGTCTGTAGTCACTTTTTTGAAAAAGGGGTCTGAAAACTTGCTAAATTTTATTGCAACAAAATCACTAAGTTGGCAACAGTTGGTGAGCCAGCGTTGGCTTCTCTTGTATACTCGTGTAGCTGTAAAAACAGCAAAAGGCCATTTTGGCTCGACATGATTGGCTTTAAACGGTATGGTGCCACAAATCTGCAAGATTTTGTTTACATATGGCATTGCATATGGTCCCATGTCCTTTAAGCGTCCCCCAGAAACACTGTGTTGTGTTGTGAACAGTTTTGCAGCACATTTGTGAATCTGCGGCACGTTTGTTAAATGTATTACCCATGTTGTCGTTTTGATGAAAGTGTTTTCTGTATTTGCAGCGTTTGTGAATCTGCAGCGCGTTGGGTCTTCTAGGCCACCGTAGGCTTATAATGTGAATGTAGATCAGATCAGATCAGATTTAATGTGTCTTTTTGCTCTGTACACATGCACACAGTGGGTGAGCCCACTGTTGCCAGCTCCTCAGTAAGGAAAGAAGATACAGGCTGTGCTAAAATTCGCTACAACTCGCTGTATGACGTCATCACATAATTTGCATAATTTGTCTTTTGCATATACAGTGGTAACCCTACTTACGAGTTTAATCTGTGCAGGAGCTGAGCTCGTTAGCTGGTTTGCTCGTTAGCTGGATGCATTTCCCCCATAAGAATACATGTAAAACTGATTAATCCGTGTTGGCCGGCCAATATACAGTATACTTTAATATGCTAAATAATGTGTTTATATGGGTTTTTAAAACATAAACGAGACGACGACGATGCTCATGTAGGCTGGCGGCTAAGGAGGACAGGAGGACGGGCGTACGTGTATGGCATGGTTACACTTATCATATGAAAAGTAAAAGTCAAATGTATCTAACTTTCTTGTTCACTACCTTTTGCTTTCTTTGCATCGCATTCACTAGCACTTTCACTTTCACTGGACAGAGGTCAAAGGTAATGACTGACCTCTTCTTCTACGCTAGCATCTAGGAGATACTACAACCGCAGCGCCCCTAGTGGTTTGGCATAACTGAACAAATTTACGCTATTCGTTACTTGGAATTTTACCCGTTACCTGTAACAAAAATATTCCGAGATCTCGACTCGTTACCTGGAATACTCGTTAGTAGGGATGCTCGTAAGTAGGGTTACCACTGTAGTTGTAATCAAGGCTGTAGTAGAGAGGAATAACATTTTTGGAGAGACAAAACGTGAGGAAAAAACATTCTAAATAGGTTTAGGATTTCAAATGAACTTTATGAAATAACTTAGAATGTAGCCTTATTTTCCATGACCAGTGGAGCTGATAAAATTCAAATGAGTGGATATACAAGGTATGTGTACTTTATGAACTGGCCAGTGAGTGTATTTCAGTGTTTCCTATTTACAATTGATAATGTTGTCTTGACTTAATGGAACAGGTCCAATGCAAAATAATGCAACTATGCTAATCAGACTTGGTAATCATTTGTTTTCATAACATTTTTAGTCAGGCTTCTTGTTTCTAAAACACCTTTTTGTCATTTGCAGTCAGACTCGTTTGGAGCAAACTGGAATTCTGTGAAGCTCTTTAGCTAAGAATTAGTAACTGAATTCATGTTCAGGACAAGACCAGAGAACTGTCACAGAGTGTAGAGTCAAAGTACGTTTTTATGAATGAATCTAACAGACACTTTAAATACAGAAACCTTTTAAATACAGATTTGCTTCACTTTACAAACTAAAGAAGTAACAAGAGAATATATTACATTATTATAAGACAGTTATGAGGGGTTATTATTAAAGTCACTGCTGATCTCTGCTCTGTAGTCCAGTGATGACTTTTTTCACCATCAGGAACTGTGACTCTCGATGTGAACGCTTCAGCTTCGCTCTTCTGTTCTGGAACCAGATCTGCCAGGAGACACAACAGTAACATTACCGGACTGATATTTACTTCACCCAGACGTCATATAAACTAAACCATGTTTTAACATCACTCATATTCATTAATTAATTACTTAATTATTACAGGAGCATCATGGGAATTGTATCTGATTGTATGCATCAGGTTTTTCTTATTTATTTAATTCATTTTTAAATATATTTTACATACTCTTATGTAAACAGTAATAAGTGATGTCAAATTTATTAAGTGTGTATTTATCTATGACACTGACGATGAAGTGTTAAAAAATTCAACTATGTATCAAATATGATACACTTGTCTTTACAGGGTGAAGACGTTATACAGACCCACAGTTAGCATAGAAAGTGACATCAGTCCATGTTTCCTTAGACTGAGATATTTATACCTGTATTCTGTCTTCATCAAGATGCAGTTTCTGGGCAAGTTCCTCTCGCAGATCAATCCCCGGGTAGGAGTTCACCTGAAACACGCTCTCAAGAATCTCAATCTAGACAACATGAGAAAGGGAGAATCCGTTTAAAAGAGTTGGAACTGTTTGGCTGTTATAATATTAATTATAATATTACCAAAAATATGTGATTAAATATAATTATACACATAAACAAAGAGCTGTGCATATGTTGGCTAATCAGTACACAGTAAATCTGCCCGTGTTAAATCAACACTATTAGAGTTAAATTAACACTGAGAGTGTTACATTTTGACACCCTCAGTGTTAATTTAACTCTAATAGTGTTGATTTAACACTGGCAGATTTACTGTGTATGTTTTACCGATGTTGTAAATGTAAATAAGTGAACCCATCTTCTACAGAGAACATTTTAATACACTCTTCCTCTTTATTCACTGCATTTAACAATTTGGGAGAAAATTTTTTTTGACACATTTCCCCAATGTGTGCTCTACAACGTGTAGAAAAAAATGATGTTTAAATCTGTACCACAGTGAGGATGAATTAACGTATATTCACTTAGAAAAATAAATAAAACGTCATTTTGTCCAAACTTCTGTATATCAGAAATACAAATACACTCCTAAAAATAAAGATAACCTTAGAACAATGCCATAAAAGAACCATGTTTGGTTCCATAAAGAACCTTTCAGTGTAGGGTTCCTTAAAGAGAAGCCTCCACATAATGTAAATGTAAGGGTGTTTGTGTTCCGTCTGAAATCAAGGCTATCAGGCAAGACTTTCTAGTACATTTTGGAGCATTGCTGTGAGGATTTGATTGCATTCACCAACAAAAGCGTTAGCGAGGTCAGGATGTTGGATGATCATTACCAACCCCTCATCCGCAACTCGTACATTCCAGAGAACACTACTCCACTGCTCCACAGCTCAGTACTGGGGGGCTTTATACCCCTCTAGCCTGGCATTAGACATGTTTACCTAGGTGGCAATAGCTTAATGTTTACCTGCTCCATAAAGTCATATTCTCTGGGCAGTACAGAGACAAGCTGGGTGTATTTGTACATTTGGACATGTGCATGTCCACGTCAAAAACAATTTAGTGTATACAAAATGTATGCCCTTATCCTGCATGTACCTGTAGGCTGGAGAAAGCAGTCCTCGGCCTGCGTCCTATGTACCAGTTCAGGGTTCTTCTGCAGTTTTCTACTGGAGCTTTAATTTCGCCACTTTCCTCCTGGATCGTGACGTCCAACGACCCTTCCACTGTTACTGTGTGACAGTTTTGTGTTGATGGCACATCTGAAGAAATTGAAAACGTAATACTGATGACTGTTGTTCAAATGCTTTGTTTAGGCCCACAGTGCATAGCAAAATCTCAATAAATGAACCCCTACAGTGTTCCTGCAGGTTTAACACAAATGAACACTGTCAGAGGGAATTAAACAATCAGTTTAAACTAACAGATGCTTTTTAACTAACTTTTTTGTCATGCAAAGTCTGATGAACTAGGACTTTTTAAATGCAAACTGAATGCAGACCAATTAGTCTTTGGAAGCAAATGCAGAATACAATAAAATAAGCCTATTGGGAGTGTAAACACACTTAAACTAAGACTTACAGTAAGTACACTAAAATTTCAAATAAACTTCAAATATGGGCCAGATTACCAGACTGAGATTAAGCCTAGACTAAGATTCCCACCCTGATTTATTGCAGTTTAGTCTAAGACTAGGCTTAAGCAATGTCTGTGAAATCACAATGTAAGAGTTAATCAGGTGACTTAGTTTAACACTACAGGTGTCTGTTTAATTCAAAACTTTCATTTAATGAATGATATTTCAACACTATAGAAGTTAACATGACAATACTGTAAAGATGAACAGAACACAGTAACAGTTCACTCAGCAGCAGTTCAGACTTCATTCAATAGTTTCAAAGTTTTAACACTTTCTTTTCATGTTAAATTCATGATATTGATAAGATATGGATGGATGGATGGATGGATAGTACTTTCTTGATCCCTTTAGGAGGTCCTTCAGGGAAATTAAAGATTAATTGATATCGACATGATTAAATATTTCACTCAAATTAAAAAATGCATTTTTGTACGATGCAGAAACAAGTTAATATAACCACATTTTCCAATATATCACAATTATTATGAATAATTATTAATTATTATATTATTTACACTGAACTTTAACTTTAATATTTAAATTATTTAAATTAATTAGACTATTCTCAGTGCTCTGTGACATGTTTGACAGTGAAGTTTTCTGTTGCTTTGACTACTAAAATGACTACAAAGGGAATTGATCCCCCTAGACTGTAACTGCTGGGGATGGGCAATACCACTCATTTTTCTTTCAATCCAATACTAATATCCTCTCACAATGATACTCTTAAAATTAGAAAATTACTCTTACTCTTAAAAAAACATGCACATAATAATGTATGATGGTTACTTTGGTCAGCAGAAAACTTGCCCATCTCAGTACATGACATAACTGAACATTACTGCAGTCTCTCTGTTTCACTGCAACATAAAAAAGCATATTTGAATGCATAAATATTATTTATTTGAAATCAAAAGATGTAAATAAAATTCAAAAAATAAATAAATAAATAAAACCTGTGATAAGTGTTGTAGTTTTTTATATCAGAACAGAAACAGAGAAGTGAACAGCAGCCAGCAGAGGCTGATGTAAAGTCTAGAGTACAGCTACACCACATATCAAAAGTAATTCAAATTTGGCAATAAATTATATATACTAACTTTCAATACTTTCAATTATTCCTCAAACTAATAAGCACCAATTTAACACTGTAATTTGTTTACGGTTGAATAATTTACACAGATTACAGAGATTAAAACAAAAAACAGACATTCATAAAGATTAAAAATATAGAAATGTGCCCATGTTCAATAAAATAAACGTCAAAAATTAAAGACAATGATTAGTGTTTTTAACATAGCCAGAATAATGATTTGGAATATAGTGATACTACAATTTCATTATCAATATTCAAATACTTTGACACTGGTCTCCAGGGTTTAAAAAAATATTATTTATGTAAGGATCAAATTTTAAAAATAAATATTGGTCACCTCTTCATTGATATTGTTATTGTCCACCAAGTCATTAACGTGACAAACTCACTGAGCATCAGCTGGACATTCTACATCTTTCTCATGTCATTAAGGACTTTCACCTTGCAAATACATGTGTACATCTGTTCATACTGCACTGTGTCACTATGTCACGGTCTCTTTGTATATGCATACACATATTGTGTATCTATTAATACAAGGGTCAATGCAAGGGTCAATACAAGGTGACTTAAACCAGCTTAAAACTAACCTCAAATTTAAAGAGTCTAATCAAAGATGTTTGAGACGTTATAACTGCTTTTCACTACTATTTATTTTTTATATTTGTCATTTGCTTTTCTAGTGTATACCCTTGACATGCTTGGTATGTATGCATGCATTATTCTTTTACTTACTTTAATTATTAAGTAAGATAAGTAAAGAAAATACCTACATAATTGTAAACTAGTTTTTGTATTTAAAACATTGTATGTATGCAGCTATGCATGTTTTATTGTTCTCATAATGTAAGACCATGACAGAGAAGAAAAAAAACTACATAATTGCAAACTTTTTATAGTTTTTTTTCTTCTACAGTTTTAATCTATATTTTATATACCATTCTAATGAATCTTCTATTAAAAAGTCTACATAAGCTTTCTCCAACATTACTATTTTTCTACTGTGTTACTTTAAACTAAAGTAGTCCAAAAACCCATCACCCCACCACCTCTGACAATTTACTCATTTCAAAATAGCCTAATTTTGCGGTATAACCGCAAACCTGGCAACCCTGCAGCTACATAACCAGCGAGGCTGTAATCTAATCTGATCACGTGCGGGCGGTCATGTAAACAGATGCGATTTGAGAAGCAGATGTGGTTTCCCTGCAGTGTGAACACACTTGTGCTTACCTGTCCATGGTCTGTGAGGGATGCTGCTCCTCTGCTCTGCCCTGTTCAACCCCAGGATGCTGGCGATGGTGAAGGCTGAAGGTGCTGAGGGGGCCGCCATGTGAGAGTCTAACTGCTCTGCTGTCAGGAACTGGACTTTTATAATCATAAACTACTCTGAGCTAAACTAAAGCCCTCCTCTGTGTGATGGACCTGAGGGGGTTTACAGGTAATCTGTGTCCAATCACAGTCACCAGGATCCCTCCCAGAGACTGAAAACACTCATTCAGCCCTTTATTTTTACCCACCAGGTAGAAAATGAACTCCACCCCCCAAATCCTCTGACTTCCTTCACAGGGCATTGTGGCAGAGCAGTGAGCTAGTGAGTAATCTCGTTTACAATAATAATAATTCATAATAAAGGCGGGAGTTAAGACTATTAGAGTTAATCCTGCTGAATATTCCCTCCTGTTGTCATGCACAAGCCTGGCTGGGTCCTTACAGACTCGCACAAAGGCGCCTGATGACTTCTCTCTTTGACTCTCTGTCAGGAAACACCGTATTGACTTATTTGTTTGTTTACTGAGCTCACCGCACGTTTTTTTGTCATGCAAACTTTGACTAATTACGGCTGTTAAAATGCAGACCTAATGCAGGCAGGCTTTAGACTCAAATACCGAACACAGGCATAATAAAAGTCCCTAAAGACACAAACTAACTTTTAAACTGAAAACTTCCACTGTAGTCAGCTCAGTGAGCACAATTTCCATTAAAAAAATTGCGTATCTACATAAATTCTATCATTTTTTTTCATAATTTAATTCTAAATATTTTATATTCATTACATGTACATTGGCGTTTCAAGACTTTTAATGTGTTTTACTGTTGATCAGTTTAGATTATAGCTCCTAAAAATCTGAATTCCAGAATCGTAGATGTTATTCAAACAGTATCACCATTAAAAATGCTTAAAATGTGTCACTTTGTGTAAATAATATAAAAATATGACTATTTGAGTTCTATTATATAAATAGACACCTGCCAGCCAGTCAGGAAAAAAGTATGTAATATGTTTAATGTTTGACTCAATTTTTGTTGACTTTAATTCTAATCACACATTTCTGTGATTAGTGTTCTATATCAGTACAGAATAATTATAGAATTGTCCTCTTCATACATATGAACACAAATGAATTTTGTCTTGATATTTTAATTTTTAGAGATGTACTAATATTTAGTTTACTAATATTTAATATTTATCTTTGGACAAATTGAGATAACTGCAAGTTTCTGTGGTTTTACTCTTTATAGGTCTGTGTTTGAATAAAATGTTAAAATAAAAATTGTTTTAATTGTAAAATTACTGCCATATTTCTCTACAGAGCCCCCCCCCCAAAAAAAAAAAAAAAAAAAAACAACAACAACAACAAAAAAAAAACATGGGATGTGGGTGGGGTAAAAATACTGCTTTGAAATGACCCAAGATTTTTTTTTTATCTAAGAACTACAATTTTCTTCTGATAATTATCTCAAGATATTGTGAAAAATAAAAAATACATAAATACATCAGGCCATTTAACTGACAGGACTCTTTTTTTTACCCATTCTAAAAACCATACCACTTTCTAAATTCATGTTTTTCATCATTAGACAAGAAAACAGAACGAGGCACTTCAAAATGGCATCCATCTGAAATATATTTGTGAAATGTCTTTCATGTGCAGCTAATCACAAGAACCCTCTTCATCACTGTACCATATAAAAAAAAGGTAACAACTGCAATTATTAAAGATGTTAGGCCAGCTTTGTTTTGAAGCCAGTTTTTGATTTAACAGTCATTTGAAATGGGCATTTCACACGTCTCTGGTGTGCTTCAGGAGAATATTTTGTGACATTTCTGATGGAACACATTTACACAGAACAAACCATTTCACTTAAGGTTGATATTACACAAAATAAAAACAAAAACTTGGAACAGACTGCTCATTACTGAATGGTAGAAGTGCTTCAATGACACTGACATCAGCACAGTATGGTTATTATAAAGCATAGTGTTAATCGGTTAAGGCAGGTGGTCAAACAGGCCAAATTTAACAAGTTTTGAATAATTTCTGGGTTTTCTAGCCTATGCCAACATGTCCAAACACCATGTAAATAGCCAACGTGTAAATTAAGCTGTGCAAATTGCATTAAACATTGTGGAAATGAACACCAAATTTAATCTAGTTCCTAACTGACAAGTACAAAGAGTTAACACTCACCTAAAAGAAATATTCTAAATGCTCAATAGAATTGAAAAGAAACAAAATGCCAAAACAATTTACATTTAACTGCTATAAAGTCTAGCAGTGTTTTCCCCATAACCATAATAAACCTAAATCAAAATATGTCTAAAAATCAGACAAAAACAGTTAATAATTTAAAGGATTTTGGTGGTCTTATTTAGACAACTGAAGTCAGCCATTTAAATGTTTTTGTTCTCTGAAATAAAACAAAATAAAGAAAAGCCAGAGATGAGTGACCACATCAACACTCATCCTTGTATGTGGAGAACCATAAATGAAAAACATGATGATACAGTCATGTATCTACACAATATGACTCAAAGCACATGCAAGCCTGTTAGAGCATATGACACCAAATGTAAAATATACAGTATTAATACAAGTCCTTTATAATCGGTTGTTATTCACATGTGTAATTTCTTCAGGAAGAAAAATTCCATACATCCGTCCACTCATCCATTTCTTAAGGTTTTAGTATTACAATGTAGTGCACCAGTTTACACACACACACACACGCACACACACAAACACACAAACCAAGTTTAAAAATGTGTTTTAGATATAATTCAGTAACGGAAACAGTACAAAATACAAGATTCTTACAAATAAAACAATCTCCCAGGAGACTCTCCCAATCCTTCCACATATAAAACAAATCTCCTGTATTTATGTGTCTTCTTTAATGTTTTGCAGTCGTCTTGCGAATCTCTTTTCCTTTAGCAAACTCAAGAAAGCTCTGAAACGTTTTTAAGACTGTTAAGTGTTTTAGGACAAAAGCTGATGCCACATACGGATCAACTTTTTTTCCCTGCGTAACTACATCAAGCTTCCGATTCACCCTTCTTCCGGCCTTCCTCCCCAGCATCACTGTCCTCTGATTGACTGTTACTAAGGACTAGAAACTGTCCGTCAGCAGCCGGTGGGTTTGGCCGGCTAGAGGCAGCGATTAGACGACTTTGCTCCTCCAGGTCCTGCAAGTATGACGAGGAAGATTAATTATTCTATACTGATATAGAAGAATAATTGCAGAAATGTGTAATTAGAATTAAAGTCAACAGAAATTGAGTGAGCCAAACATTAAACATCCTATTACTGGTTATTATACCACAGAGCTGAAAAATATGTTTTCCTGATTGGCTGGCAGGTGTCTATTAATTCTGTATAAAAGGACACCTATAAAGTTGATGTGGCAAAACGTTTAATCTGTAGTCTGCTAGTGCATCTCCAAAAATCTGAATATAGTGAAAAATGTTATGTTCATAATTCAAAAAAGGTAAACAATCATATTTAATATTCATTACACATGAAGTGACATATTTCAAGCCATTTTTCTTTTAATATGTTGATAAAGTTTGAATAGTAAGCAATACTGATCAACAGTAAAACAAAAAAAGGCCTGAAATATCACTTGACATGTAGGGAATATAAAATGTGTTTACCCTTTTAGAAGTAAATTATGAACACAAATGAACTTTTTCAGGATAATCTAACATTTTAGATGCACTGGTATATTTGACTCTATCATTTCAAAATCAATGCGGCTGAAAACCTAAAGATGCATTTAGATACAGTGATGCTTTTCTACGCTGATCATTTTTGTTAAACTGTCCGTGTCAAATTTGAAAATGTATTCAATTTGGTTTTCCACTTCTGCTCAGGTTATAGGTTCATCTCAATAAATATATGCAAATGCATTCATTTCATTGGACGCTGGGGATTTTTTAATTAAATTATGAACACAAACCTTTTCACATTTTTTTAACATGCACTAGTACTTTATTATAATATTTAATAAAGTAGGTGCTCATTTTTATTACAAATGTTTAATTGTAGTTACTGAATAATGAAAAAAAGTGTGATGAGAATGTATGTATGTAAAGCCTGTGAACACAAACAAACTTTTTTTCATAATAATCTAATTTTCTGATGTAGCACTGTACATCAGTACTCAGGAAACAGCGAATAATAACCAAGGCAACCAAAAAGTGGCTCAGCAGACTAAGGCTCTGCCACTATGATCCAAGGATCACAAGTTCGAATATTGATCATGCTGCTTGCCATCGGCAGCCGGGGCCTCGAGAGAGCAGAACTGGCCGTGCTCTCTGTTCGGGTGAGCAATGGCACATTCTCCCTAGCACTATAAACAATGTTGACTGACTCAGAATTGGGGATCTTCTCTTTCCTCCGAGCACACTATCTGCCCGGCGGTGATGTATTGCCAGTAGTTTGGGGAAAAAAAGGGGGCTTGACCACTGCTATCGAAGGAGGCCTGTGGTTGTCTGCCCCCTCCCAAAAGAGTCAGGGACATTGCAAGTTATAGTGATAAGAATAGTTGATAAAAGGGGCGGGTTAATTGACCACTAAAATGCATTGGGGGAAAATTAGGGAAAAAAATTAAATAAAATCTGATGTTGTAGAATAATATCCACTATAACATATACAGTCATACCTCGAAATCTTAGAATATTCTGAAAGTGTTTTTTTTTGTTATTGCAAGCCTTCCCCCCAATGTTGACTAGTATAGTACATGAAAATCAGAAATCCAGTATGTCAAATTAAATAAATTATTTAATTTTGTACAAATATCAGGTGGCTCTTGGGCTACAACAGCCACATTCCTAATATCAAGCCACTCCTGAACCAGAGACAAAGTCAGAAGTGTCCTATGTAAGCTAAAGAGAAAAAAAGAACTGGACTGTTTAGTTTTATGGAGATGCTGATTTCCTTTTCCAGCATTACTTAACACCTGCCCATAGTATCAAAACTACTGCCAAATGGTCTGCTGACCAAGATATTACTGAGGTTGTTTGCACAGCCAACAAACAAGAAAGGCTTGAAATATGTCACTTTATGTGTAATGCATGTATGACAGTTTACCTTTTTGCATTAAATTATCAACAAAAATCACAATTCACAATCATTCTAATTTTTAATGTATATCTTTAGCATAATAAAGAATGCAGTATTGGAAGCATATTGCTGCCAGCAATGTGATGAAGTAAATACAACCTCTCAGTAACTGACCACCCACATTTCTAACATTTAACATTTTGTTTTGATGTTTTGTTTAGACATGTTTTTGAAGTTTTCACTCTACCTTTTCAATCTGTTTCTGTTTACTGAGTTCCTCTTGTTGCTTCTCCTTGGCCTTGTCTAGCTCTCTTTGCTTCTGTGAGGCTTTGCGGTCCTTCCAGGGGGAACAGTACATTCAGAAGAATCAGAGTGCATCATAAAAACGTCTGATATGTTCATAGACTATAACTGTAAAAACTTTAAGTCAGTGTTTACTAGGCTGATAGAGGAGCAGGACAGGTTTCACCAGGCTGAAGAATGGCTGGTGTGAGTAGTAATGAAAAGCTATATATTAGTTTAAAAAAGAGCTCTTACCATTTCTGAGTGGAGGGCTATCTGCTTAGCCAGTCCAACACTGTCACAGATCTACAAGGAAATAAGAAATAACACTAAACTAAGGTTACAGCATGACTTAATAGCCAAAAAACCTGAAAGACTGCAAAGTAAAAATGTCTCATACATTCACATGTATCCATTCTGACATTCAGTTATCTGTCATAACGTGAAATTACTTTTGTTTTTAGAGGTAACTGAATACGTAAATCAGCCTAATAAAGTTTAGCTCCAGCAGTTTAGAGCAGCCTAATCTGGAGTTTAATCCCAATAGACCTGAAACTATTATTCAGGTGCTAATGAAGGGACTGATTAACTGGTGTTAATCAACAGGTGAATTAGATAAGCTGGATACAAACTTAGAGTGTAAATCTCCAAGAGCAAGGCTAAAGAGCCTTAATGCCCAGAAATAAAAACATGTCTCAAAATCTGCTGCAGAATGATGAATGCAATGGTGAAAGTAATCAAACAATGTAAACTCTCTAATATGTTCCTCTGGAAAAAAAAAATCAATAGTCAAATTTTCCTAGATAATAATGGCAGTATACGTTCAGCATAAGTATGTACAGTTATACAGTATAAGGTTACATAGAAATGACCTGATTTACATTTCAATTTCACCTAATGGTTTTAACAAGGGCCTTCAAGGCTGTGAAAATCACATCACATACCACAGAATTATTTTTTTCAGCGAAATTGACCATTTGCCGTGAAATGCAATGAAATTCTAAATTAAGCAGAATGTGAAAATAGCACGTAGATGCTATTTGACATTTTGGATTCACAGTCTTGTGAAGCAAAATATTAAATGAAAGAGGTGCCAAACAGTATTGAAACTTTGATTCTAAAGTCAAACTAATGCACTGACTCTATACTGTGGAATGGAGAGACTCCTTTAACCTTTATAGACACTACATGAATTAAACTGTGAGAACGATGTTTACAAGGTTCAGAACTGCACTCATAATGCACCTTTAAGTGATTCAAAAGTTATTTAAGAGCCGAGTTGAAATGTAGCACTTTTCTTTCAAAATCTGTTTAATTTCAGATACTAGGTCTATGACTTTAGGAGTATTTCCAGCACATTTCCATGTGCATACATATCACTCATGTGCTTCCAGACAACTAAACGTACTATACCAAGCATAACTACTTTAACTGTACCTTCTCTCCATCATTATTAGACTCAAAAATATAGCAGACTGTGACCGGGCGTCCATCTACTCGTCCTCCAGCCGTCTGTAGCACAAAACCAAATAGGCGCTTGTTCTCCTGGTGAGATGCACACAGCACCACACTGGATAGAGGGAACTGTAAATAAACACACACACACACACACACAAATAAAAGCTATGCACTAAAATCAATCATAACATTCAATAAAGTTTGTGCTTATTTTTGGCAAATATCAGAGTGTAAACACTTATCACATGTATTAACTATCCAAACAAGTTGAACAAAGCTGTATTCATTATAACCAGACTTACCATTAGTCTTGTGACTTGTGTTTGAGGATCAATGAGCCTAGAAAAACAATAAAGTTATAGAAACTGATAAGACAAAAGGCCATAAAACAATTCACTCTTGGAAACACAGTTAAAGACAGTTTATCAGTGTTATGAAGAACACTGCAACTAGATTTGCTTTACTGTAGGGCTGAAACAATTATTCAAGTAACTCGAATAATTCAATAACAAAAAACGTGCCACCAAAGTCTATTTTAAATGCCTCTGCTATCGTATCACTCCCGCTTTGTAGACTACTGCATTGTTTTACACAGACTGTTATGACTGACGAGCATTTCAAACATTTAAGGTGGTGCGGAACTATTTTACGCTGCATAAGGCGGACAGTGAAGTGCAGTGTACACACTGCACAGTAAATATGCCAGTGTTAAATCAACACTATTAGAGTTAAATTAACACTGAGAGTGTTACATTTTGACACCCTCAGTGTTAATTTAACTCTAATAGTGTTGATTTAACACTGGCATATTTACTGTGTGTAAAATGGACCTGACCTACAATAAAAGTACTTAATCAATGCTGCTGCACTAACTAACATATCTTTATGATTGCTAACTGATCTGAACACTAGCGTTTTTTAGAACGTACAGTGTTTGTAATCATTTGTAGCCTGTGTTGAGTCGACAGTGACTAGGCATGATAAGCAGCAAATGCACCAACATCTAACTCATGTAATTTATCCCTCCTCATCTCTCCCTCCCTCACACGCGCGCACACACACTGACTCTCTCTCTCTCTCTCTCTCATTGCAAAGACAAACAATCTAACTCTTCCTACCGACCTCATCGGGATACAATTGGAAACTGAACTCTACTGTTTAAGGTGGAGTATTAGTAATTAGTCATTTTAAGAGGCCTTTCATGTTACATAACACACTATTGATATAGTTGTTAAATAACACAGAAGTAGGATTTATTTGATTATTTTTTCACTGATTAAACAGGAATACTCGATTCCAAAAATATTTGATAGTTGCAGCTCTACTTTACTGAGCTCTGTTAGACATACTCTGAGGGCTGTATCTTACTTCAGACATTCACAGGTGACAAGCAGGTGCGACTCGGTCATCCTGAAGATGTTGTGAATGGCTCTGGCTGCCAGGATCTGCCTCATGGTCTCATAGATTACATCTACATTCTCTGTGGCCTTCACTTCCATGGAGCCCAGGAAGCGCACAATGAAGAGCTGATGCAAAATGGAGTCTGAAAAGACAGCGAGTTCTGCATCATGGTTTGGATTTTTGAGTACATGATTATCATGATTACAAACCATAATGACTTTCTGAAAACACACTCTACTTTATGTTAAGTACCTTCACTCTCTCCAGACTGCGACTCCCCTGATTCTCCAAATGGGTTGGTCCTTCTTTCAAAAATGGGGAAAGAAGCACCAGCATTAATTCAAACATAAAAGCAAAGTTTTTTTCATACATTTATTTACTGCGGCAGTTTGTGTATTATTATTATTGTTAGTTTGATTCTGTAGATTTTTTTTCCCACAGTGTTATGAGGAAAAAGTTGAAGTATTATATAAATACGTAAACCTTGTGTACGTTTTCCAAATAAGGTTTAGTCCTTTGTACTGTAATGACAGGTTGGAGTCTACATTTACACATTTTCCATCCGTTTGTTTTGATGTTTTTTTCTCAGAAAGCAAGACTGTACAGTCAGTAACATCAAATTAAATTCACAATAAAACATGTCCATACATGTAATACAGTCTGGCAGAATTGTTCTGCTTTTTCAATGTCAGATGGTTATGGGGCAACTCAATATATTCTGCATGAAGTGATTGGAGACAACCTCCACCTCACATTCTTAAGATTAAGATTAATATTAACTAGATTAATTGAGGCAGTCATATTAATAGACAATATTCAATGTTTTTTTGCTTGATTTACATACAAACTGCATAAAAGTGTAACTGCATCCATGGAGTCTGTGTTAAGTAGTGGAGGGGGCACTCATTTGTGATCTCACCCCCTCACTTTGCTTACATTTTTGTATGTTTCTTTACATTTATATATATCTGTAATGCTGAAACAACTTTTCAAGTAAACTTTAATATATTTAAATTTTAAACTGTAACTAACTGTCATCTTTTCATCTTATCTTTACAGTCTTAAACTTTGTTTTAGTCATGTTGGGGTAAAAATTACCCAACAATTCATTTTGTTTTTTATTGTGGGAGTGTTTGTGTACAGTAGGTGAGGAATGTAGTCTCAGCTTTGATTGAAGCAGTGACCTAGAGTGTGCAGAACCCAGTGCTCTCCTGCTGGAATAACACCTATCTGTCCACCAAACAGAAAAAAGACAGGAAAACCGAGAAAGGAGACAGAAATGGTGTGATGGATTTCCCAAAGAAAATAAACACAAGGACACCAAACACTAGAACTAAGGGGAAAATGAATAAAGGTTTAATTAAAAAATAAAAATAAAAAAAGTAGCTGAAACTAAGAATTTAATTCATTCTAATATTATTTTGCACTTCTACCTCTTTTTCACTTTGGAGTTTTCTTCCTCTTTTTTTTACTCTTGAAAGAAGCTTTCCTTTTCTTTTTGTCTTTCAGTTCTCCGTTGTTTTCTTTTTCTTTCTTTTTAGATTACCACACCGGTCATCCCTCTACAAAGGTGCAACACTACTGTACTGTCTCCTCAGGTCTAAATGGAGGAGGGAGCAGATGCAGCCAATTGGTGCTTAGGGTTTCTTCCAGCTGTTAGTACACCGTCACCCTCTGCTAGCAGCCAGCAGCAAAGGTTGACCCCTTACTCCACTAAGATAAAATTATAATGTACTTTTATTACAGCCTGCAATAGCAGTGTCATTATCATACTTAAAGTTACTGACCTGCCCTGACTGGTACTCTTGGCCTGAGTTGAGTACTCCTCACTGACTGGAGAGATTATATCAAACTGGATAGGAGTGTCTGGAGCCACCAGAGAGTCCAAAGAAAGGGAAGAGAGAGCTGGAGACTCGGAACCCGCTGAGCTCTGGCTGCTGCTCCGGGCAGCTCTGGGTCGCCCTTGCCTACAAGTATCAGCATCAAAACACTGTTATTTCCAAAACATTAAATAATCAGTTTACTTTACACTGAGAACAAATGTAGGTAAATCAGCTTGTGGAGTCAAATACTGACGTGCTGGGTCTAAAACTCTCGTGTCGCTGCTGGAATGAAGGAGAAGGCGTCACAGCCTCCCGAGCA
>BRDA01013077.1:0-17983 GCA_036984385.1 Crenuchus spilurus | reverse complement strand
AAATTTTGAATCAACATATTTCTCCTTTAAAATGTTACATTTACTCAGATTAAACTTTTGATCTGTCATCTATGTTCTATTACAAATAAAATAATTTGCCATCTCCACATCATTGCATTCAGTTTTTATTCACAATTTGTTTAGTGTCCCAACTTTTTTGGAATCGGGTTTGTATTTATAATAATAATAATAATAATAATAATCATCATCACCATCATCTACTTACTCATATAGCACCTTTCATACATAAAATGTTCAATGTCTCATAATATATTTAGAATGTGTGTTTATAAACCAGTGAACTGTAATCAACAACACATAATTATAGGAACACTGTATTTACAAGGTTTTGTGCAATGTAAAATAATATTAAATAAATAAATGTGAAAAGAGCATTACAACATTACAATTGAGAAAGAGAAAAAATTGATGCCAGAAAATAAATGTTATCGTTATTAAATGTGCTATTATTATTATTATTATTATTATTTGACTACCCAGATACTCAGAAGTATGAGTTTCTTTATACTGCAGAAGAGTTGGTGTTGCTATACTGTTACTGTTATACAGCAGCTTAAATTCTAGACTTACCTCAGGGTTCTCGCTAAGGTATATCCTCTTTGAGATGTTATTTATTGTTGCAATCCACTAAAAGAAAATGGAACATATGACCTGCTTTAGTAGATATATTTTATTCTTATACTGACAATCAATCATTTTTCTGCATTGTTATAAATAACATTATCTCCTATTACCTCTTCACAATCCTTCCGACTCTCTGCTTGCAAAATAGCGACCCTGTGGTGAAAGGCAGAATTACAGTACAAATCAAGAACTGAATATGTCTCATTTGAGAATAAATAGCTCTTAAGCTCAGAAACAATGTGTGAATTGTTTATCTGGTTTGTAAACAAAGTCAAGGTTAAAAATAACCACCAGGAATTACACTACTACAGCCCATTGCCAAAATTCCATCCAGACTTGTGCTTTTACATACCTTAATCAATAACTATGTGAATCAATAACTTGAGCTTCTGATGACTGAACTGGAGTCAAAAACAAAACTGAACAACTATTCAAATATATGACATAAGTGGTTTAACAAAAATTATGGATGTAAAAATGTCATCACTGTATTTCAATGCATCTTTAGGTCTATTTGAAATGATAGAATCTAAAATACTATAATATCCTGAAAAAGTCTTTTTTTCAAATTATTAAAATATTTCATTTGGACTTTGAGTAAATTACTATTCCAATAATGTCAACATTAAAACAAAAAGGGTGTGTTACTTTATGTGTAATGAATATAACATATATAACAGTTCACGTTTTTGAATTAAATTATGAACACATGAATTTTTCACAGTATTCTAAGCTTTGAAAATGCAGTAATACTTCATTATTTTTTTCTAAAAGTTGAAAGGAAGTGTGCTGAGAATGTATGAAAGCATGTACTGTTTTTATGGTTTGTACTTCACTAATGTGTAAATAGTTTCTCATGTCACATCTGTTGATTGAGTGTATTTTTTAATCTTATTTGATACTGTCAAATAAAATTATTGTGAACTCCTGAAAAACATACTTCTTGCCATCGAATGAGGAGATCTGGAAGCAGAAGCGTCGGTCCTCACAGTCTACTGCCATGACGGAACAGTTGTCAATGTCCATGACCAGCCCCCCTGCAAAGGCTCCTCTAGACTGGCTCATTAGGTTTCCTCCCTGGGTGAAGAAATACTGTCTGTCCCAGGAAGATGACACCAACCCTGTTTTACTGGATGAAAGAGAGACACATTAATCCTGACATCCATAATAATATGGATAAATATTAAACAAATAATGTTTGTGCATAAAATTACAAGTGAGTTATTGCATTTATAGCCCAGCTGCATTACCATTTAATTACAGATATCAATATTAAGCTATCACTGTGTAATAGATACTGAGTAGAAGAGAAATTCTGACAACAAATATCAGCCAAAATAATCCTCTAAGTCATCTAAGACCACCAACAATGAAGTTTTGGTTCAACAATGCTTAGTAAGGTCTTATACAGGTGCCTCTCAAAAAATCAAAAACTCCATTTATTTTAGTAATTCAACTCGAAAAGTGAAACTCACATATATTTATTACACACAGAGCGTCTATTTCAAGTGTATATTTCTTTATATGTAGATGATTTGTTGATGAAGTGCTCTAAAAATTTCCTGGTAGACAGCTGCACTGACTTGATATAACTTGATATAACACAGTGGACCAATAGCACCAGAAGACATGGCTCCTCAAACCATCACTGATTGTGTAAACTTCACACTAGACCACAGGCAGCTTGGATTCTGTGTATCTCCACTTTTCTTCCAGACTCTGGGAGTTCAAAAATAAATGTAAAATTTACTTTCATTAATGGGTCGAGGAGCCATATCATTTCAATTTTTTTATATGCACCTGTACAATATAAATCTAAAAATTATATATAAATTACCTTATAACTTAATTTTAAAATAAGCATAGCACATTATTCACGAAGCTTGCTTTTGTCATCCTGTAGCAGCTGACAATGATGAACATCATTCAAATTTGCATCACATTTAGAAACATTCATTTGAAAAATATAAATTATAAAATATACATTTGTTTATATTGTAACAAAATCTGTGTTCATTAAAAAGATTGAACACAGACTGAAAGAGTTTTTTGTTTGTTACTGTTGATCAGAATGGCTTATTTTTCATAATATTCTAATTTTGGGAGAAGCACTAGTGTATCATATGTCATTAAGAATGAAAAATATATATGTTTGAAACACAGATTTTTAGCCATACTGCCCAGCCCTTGGCCAGCAGGAAGCATTGGCGCACTCGTACTTGCGAGTGTTGAGATAGCCAGCCTTGCGGGTCAGGTTGCGGTTGATGGGGATCTTGTTGGGGTCGGGGTCTGGCATGTACAGCAGGTCGCTGGACTGCTCTAAATCCTGGATGGTCTGCTGCATTACATCCACCTCTCTATCCATCTCCCTGCGGACACTACGCACACACACACACACACACACAAAATTCAGTCCCAAATAAATGAGGATAATGTCTTTGCATAAAGACAAACAGAGCACAAGTACTCAAATTTACACAGGCTATGAATAAAGCTCACAGAGCTGCTTATCAACCCTGCAGAGTTGAACAACATCTTAGTTAAACATTACAAGAAGAAAAGACCTCATATGACCTAGTGCTAAAATCAACACAGAAAACAGTGTACTTTTCACTTACCACTAGCTGTGTCATACAATTTAATAGCAACTGTATAGAATAATGACTTCAAAAGTGTTGCATCCTAACGTAAAGGAAACATAAAACCTACTTCTGTACACTGGTCCCAATGTTTGTGAGAAAGTCTTCCCATTGCTGTGTAAGATTCTCTGATCCAAGCTTGAAGAAACTGATCTGATAGTGAAAGAAAGACATAAATGATTTGAGGCTACAGACCAGTTTCAAAGGCATACATTAAGCCTAAGTCTAAATAAGATTTGATAGCAAATCACCAAGTTCCATACAAAATATAACAAAGTGACCAGGACAGAAAAGAATAGCTGAAAGAAAATCAAAGAGAATGTGCATCAGTTCAATACAGACTGACCAAGAACTGTTAGAATATCCATTTATTATACTAGCACTTTAATGGAATCCACTGCATAAGTGCACAAATATAGACTGTAGCCCATGTGGTCAGAATGTGATCATTGATGAAGAGGTAAAAATGGATATCGTGGACTGTGCATCAACAGAATAGCTACAGTCCCTAACATCTCCAAAGACGTTTATAAGAAAGTGATCAGTTTTTAGAAACTAGTAAAGTGAGCCGTTCTGCTCCTACCTGTGCCTGCATGTACCCCAGCAACGGCTCCAACAACGCAATCTTCTTCTTGTACTGCAGTGTATTCAGAGCTGTGAAATAGTGCATCATGGTCTGGTGCTGCTTTTTCCTGGAAGTGTAGACGTCCTCCATCACCTCACTTTTTACCTGTGGTACAAGCAAGAATTATAACAACATTCATAACAAGTTTATAACATAATATTTTACATGTTTATTAGGAGTATCATTCCATGAAATTAACATCCATTGCTTAAGAAAACAACCACAACCACTATTACTCAACAAACGATTGGGCTTTTGATTCATACACACACACGTACATTTAATTAAATAAATAAATAAATCTTGATATATAAAATCAGATACATGTCATTTGCCACCTGGTGGATTAGCACCAGAGGATACATGTAGATTTTGAAGTTAAAAATGTAAAGGAAAGAAAATGTATAACGGGGTTTAACATGTCATACATGCAATGCATTATGTTTTCATATACACAATGTTTATTTCTTCTTTCATGATTGGTCAAAAGCTCAAATAAACTTGGATTTAGAATTTTTCTCACTTTATCGGGCTAAAACAGTGAGTTGTTATGGAATTGCAAACAAAATTATGTTGTTTCTGAAACTGAATAGTACACAGTTGTGTTGTCTATACAAATTGACAAAACGAAATATGGCTAACCAAAATTAGCACTAATTATTTTGAAGACAAATTTACAGATACCAAAAGAAACTACATAAGTATTTTTCTTCATTTTTGCCTTAACCCCATTTCTACCCTCCACTGAAAATCAAAATCTGTAGTCATTTCCTCTCTCACACAAGGAGACAGGACACACACCAACCAAATCCATGTAACATATGCTCCTCTAGCACTGGCCAAGCCAAGTCTCAGTATGTGTTTCATTAAATGAAGACAATCACTGAGGTGTATGATTGAGCACATTAGGAGATCACCTGAATCAGGTCCAATAAAATGAATAAGAGGAGAGAGGGGCTTAATTAAGATTATATAGCAAATGTTTGCACCATATCATTGAGCATATGGAAGAGATCACCTTACCTTTTCATTCTCTTTCTTTTTAGACAACCGACTGTATCTGTTGATGGCCATGTCATGATCTGATAAAATTAAAAAATGAACCAGTCAGTGCTAATTCCATGAATGCCACTGTGAGAATATACAGCGAGCCAGCCAGTGTCCATTAAGAATTCAGTTAGCATGTGATTTAAAAATATTCTCACCATCACTGGATATTTGAAATACCTCCTTCAGGGTGAGGATTTCTACAGAAAAAATGAAGGAGAATATGATAAGATGTATAACATCATAATAGACTCCAAATATAATACACAGTTTGGCCAACCACTTTATACTTTCACTCAATGGCCACTTACATTGTTGGTCCACTACATACATTTATAATAAGAAACTGCTGTCCCACTGTGATCATGCACAGTAAGACTCTCCTTATCTCACCACCCTTGACTAGATATTATATAGCTGGTGGACCATTCTCAGCATCCCACCTGGTAGTGGGTCTTGTGCTGGTACAATTGCAAAAAACAACACCAAGACCAGTACTGTGGTCAACTGACTGTTGATGAAGACATTGTGCAGTACAAAAGTGCAATCCAATGGTATAGGTATTTCCAGTAAAGTTGTCAGTGAGTGTAAAAACATTGTTCCACGCTGGTGTGAAGTAAGCATGGCTAGATAAGTTCCTTCTCACCTTTCAGGTCCCTCTCTTTGAACTGAGTGCTGGGAAACATCATGGCATCTGCCAGCTGAGTGGACAAAACTGCATGACAAGAACTGAGCTGTAGAAAAAAAGAGAAAGGGATGATAAACAAGCCAGTAAAACATGAAAACACATTCATGCAGGAGAAGGTAGAGCTCAAAAGATCAGTACTGTTCCCACCTCATCGATGACTTTGGCAAACTGCTGCAAAGTCGAGCTCATGACTTCATCGTCTCCACCCAGAGGGAAACGCTATGAAAAAGTAGAGAGTTCAAGTTAAGCCTCAAGTCTGAAGAGATCAATGCAAAATTACACTTAATAAACTGGAACACAGGGTTGTAGCAAAAATCAGAAGTATATATCGGTATCAAAGTCAAAATTCTACAATCGTGACAGCCTTACTGGTACAGCAGTATTTTGTTCACATTAACAGTAACTGTGACTGCTGCAATATTACAGTTCACATAAAAGTTGTAATAAAGATAAATAAAAGGGAGGTTTACCTGTTTCTCATACTCCTTCAGTAACTTTGAAGTTAGATGTGTGGCAGCACTCAGTTCATTCTATAAACCATAAAAACTGTAGATTAATATAAAGAAATCTAACTACATATCCTAAAGTTTGTAAACAGTGTGTTAAAGACTCTAAAAGCATTAATGAATGAGAGACAAACTGCCTTATAAATAGGGTTCTACCAACTCCAGAGTCATTAAATTTTTTTCACTAACCATGAAATGAGCCTTATATCATGTAATAAACTATCTGCCTTGAAATGCAGTGAAAATAATATGCTTACGTGAGCTGTACCTTAATTGGAGGTTCAGGCAAAAGCCAAACGAATGCATTAATTTTCCCTGAATGAGGGATCAATGCCTTACTGAAATGCAATGCTTATTTAAAGAACACTTGCACTATGGCCAGAGCCTCTTTCCTAGACAAGTCAAGCGACTGTAGGGTGTGGACTGGGAAGACTGCTTGCTGGGTGTGTGTGTTTATTGTTATGCTGATTGCACTTTGCTTATTCCTGCATCTTGGATTAAAAAATGGTGCTACAATATATTAAAGATTGGGAAAGATAATGACTGCAGGATTAATTGCAAACAATGAGGAATATGAATTATGACATCAGAGGAATTTAGGAAAATTTCACATTTAGTAGGATGCTTAGAACTGCTTAGATATCCCATACCTGTGCATCATATATTCTCTGCATGGCCTGGAAGAGCTGATGGTAATAGCTGGATATTGCAGCTGTGTCCTCCTCAAACACACTAAGCAAAGAGCGAGTCTAGAAAGAGAAAAAGCAAAAAATAATATATTTGTAATAATGGTACACGGTCTGAAAAAATTTTAACATAAACAAAATAAACTGTGTCAGGAAATCGAGATAGGTCAAAGAAGAAAACTGCCATGATGTAAAATTGCAAAGCAAAAATAATTTTATACATTTTTGTTTAGTTTGTTAAGGTTAGTTTAGTAATATCAATCTGATAATGTTATAACATTTTCATTGCACACATTAAACTGTAAATACTCAATATTGCTAACACTACTTGTTTGATTCATACACAGTACTGTTGTAAATTACCTCACGTTTCGATACTGTTCACACTACTTGTTACATCCATAGTGATATTTTTAGTGTAATAACTGCAACAACTTTGTTTTATATGTAAATATGTTCATGTGCATACCTTATACATATTATTTTACATTATCTTCTACCTTACACCGATTCTTATTTCTGTTTATATATGTAAGTCTAGGTGAAATCTATAAAAAAATTTGACATGGACAAAAGTATTGGGACACCTGCTCATTCACTGTTTCTCCCAAAATCAAGGCCATTTAAAAAACAGTTTATCCTGCTTGTCTCTACTGTTCAGGAAATGTTTCCTACTAGATTTTAAGCATTGCTGTAAGGATTTGATGGTATTCAGCCACAAGTGTTAGTGAGGTCAGGATGTGTGATGATCACCACCCCACGTCATTACAAAATCATCCCAAAAGTGGGTGGAGCTCAATCATTCCAGAAAACACAGTTTCACTGCTGTTTTCAATACTGGGGGCTTTATACCCCATCTAGGCCACCTGGCATTAGATATGGTGCTAATAGGTTCATGTTTATCTGCTCAAGATAGTCATTCTATTGCCATTACTTCTCTAAAAAGCTATGTGTGCATCTGTGTCAAAATAAAGTACTTGAAAGCTCTTTAGAAGGTCGACAAACATGTGGACATGTAGTGTATATACTGACTGCTGAGGTGCTAAATGTCTTGTAAACACTGAGGTTTTCACCAGTGATGTAAACACTAACCACAGCTCCTACTTAACATTAATTATAGACACTTCATGTAAATGCTGCACATTTTAACTACATTTTATGTCAGAGAGTGAGGGCTCTAAACATTACACAAACACAGAATAACTGTCATTTTATCTGAGGTAACGTTAAATGTTTATTCACACAGCTACGCTAGCTAACGTTAGCCGACAGCGAGCTAAGCTAACGTGTTTACCTGAGGACTGTCCTCCAGAGTCTCTTCTATCGGCAGTTTGTCGATTCCAGGCATGACTGTTCGTGTATTTCCAACACTAAACTATTTCTAATTACTTTACCAAACCACAGACAGTTTACAGCTCAGAAATAATCTCCTCTCTGTCTTTATTCCCGAGAAAATCGACACACAAGACAGATGATCCCACCCACAAACACGGATATTCCGCCTTTTCCGTGGACTTCATTGGGAGAAACCTGCGATGACGAGTCAAAAGAATCAACATTGATCATAAAATAAAAGTCTTTTGACATTTTTTTCTAAGTACTAGGTCATCTCCGAAATGAACAACATCGTGAAAAATGGGCATCTGTGTTCATTATTTCATTTAAAAAGGTTATATTTTAAACCTTTGTTGTAATTTTTAAATAATAATTCCCTCCAAATGAAATATTAATTAACAAATTAAGAGTTCTGATTTTCATGGCCTAAAAAGGCTTGAAATTTGTCACTTTAAGTGTAATGAATATAAAATATATGACAGTTTATCTTTGTGAATTAAATTATGAACACAAACAACTTTTTTTACTCATATTTTTTAATATGCACTAATTATACAGGGTTTTTTTATTGTTTTGTAAACATGAGCCCAAAATCATCCGAAAAGCTAAATTTAAAAAAATAATGGCTTAAGTGGAAGTAAACTTACAAATGCCTCAGGCATTAGAAAAGCATTGGCTTCAAAAACTCATCAAGTACTTAAACTTATCTATTGCTTCTCTATAAAAGGAACTTTTTATAATATCCAGCATAAGAACTCAAATTTGGCACATTATAATATCTTTAAGTGACTTTGAGTCAATTGTGACTCGAATCATGTCTTCTGGTTTGGTCTTCAGGTTTCTTAATGGCTTATTCATGATTTCTTTGATTGTACCCATCCATCCTGTTTTATTTTCAATTGTTCCAGCATAACTGTCTTCGGGTTCTTGTCATAATGTGTAATAAGAGAGCTTCAGTTTGATTATCTGGGCTTCTAGTGAAAGTTGAGGTTTGATTTGTGTGAGGAGTCAATTTATTTGTTTTTCTTTGCTGTCCAAGATACTTCCAAACGTCTTCTGCAACACCACAGTTCAAAAGTATCAATATTCTTGTGTATTGTCCAGCTTTCACATCCATAAAGAATCAAAGAGAAGACCACAGTCTGGACTATGTTTGAAAAGACAACTCATTACATTTGAAGATTTTACATCCGGTTCTACAGCTCTGGAAAAAATGGCGCCATGTTAAATGACCAGTTTTTCTGGTTTTACCATGTATAGGTGTGGATGGGTTAAATAAGTATGTTTTATTTTATAAAATGCTGTCAACATTTCTACCAAATTACAAACAAAAATAATGTAATTTAGAGCACTGATTTACAGAAAATGTACAACTGGTCATAAGAAGAAAAAACACAGTGTTTTCAGACTTTAAGCAAAGAAAACAAGTTCCATACAGTACTAACTTATGAAGAGTTCAGAAAACAGTGTTTAGTAGAATAAGCCTGATTTGTTCAGGCTCCCTATGTGTTTCATATTGTATTGAAATTTACAAAAAGAGAACATTTGAAGCAGCTCAGCTTTGTTTGATGACTTGTGGCCATTAATCTTTCAGGTCTGGTGATAGATGTTATTTTTTGTCTTTTTCTTACCTTTTGTTAATTTTTGTTAAACATATTTTTAAAATGCCAACTTGACTTTACATGTCAAGTGAATGGATGAATAGAATTGCTATAGAATTACTTGAAATTATATATATTTTTGACTGACTTTCAACTGAAGAGATATTTTTTCTAATTTTTTAAAAGTTATTCATTTGAAGGTTTTATTCCAACAGTTACAATATGTAAATAATCTTTGTTGACTGGTTTCCATGTTTTGCATGTTAATCAAATAGCAGCCGAAACACTCCTTATAACTTCAGCACAAATGTACCAGTTAAACATTAACAGCCAGATTTATGTAAATGCGCTTTTCATGTGTTCATATAAACATGAATTCCAAACTATTTTGCACCTTAATTTCCATATTATGTATTTTTCCATAAAGTGAGCCTTTAAAACTAATTAGACTGACAGTTTTTTTTATTTCATTTTATATCCCATGGTGCTCACTGTACACATTAAAATTACAACATTAACTGCACAGTGACATTTTCATTTTTTTTTTTACATTTATTGCCAAAGTATAACAATTGCAGATCATCAACTTGACTAAGTACAAAACATATACATGCACATATTTGCCACATTAATTAAAAAAGCAGTTTAACAAAAATGCCACATAACAATCTAGGTTTGGTAGTCTATGGCTTTGAAGTATGTGTTTGTTCTTCATAATGGGAATAAATACATCAATCACTCAGTTAAACTAATCACTCACTCATAAGAACAGACCACATTATTACAGCCTGACTCTGGGCAGGACATGTAGCCATGTCACTTAGACTGACCTTGACACTTCTGACCATAGAGGTCATACTCCTTGTATAAGATATATTCTTTGAGGCGGTTTGGGAGAGGCAGGAAGCTCATGAAGACCGGAGCTCTGAGACGCAGACGGCCTAAACATCGTCTGATCTTCAGCCGACAGAGATGCTGTAAACAGCGAGTGTTCTCTAAAAGATGCATGATACAGTACAGGTCATAAGTTTTTGGACATCACCACTTTAATGTTGCTTTGGCTTGTTAATCAAGCACAATGTATTTGAAATAAATCAAGGAGATTTGGTGGATTAAATGTTCCCATAAGCTTCCATTATATTAGCTTCAAAGCTCCAGTGCTTTACTAAAGAAACAGACACCAAACCTGTCTTTCTTGAGCTTTGCATTTAAAACACATAACGTGAGATGAGGGTCAAATAGACATTTAATGTAACAACATACTCAAAAATGAGAGAAAATCTTAAATCTGACATAAAAGTCATGTTTACTGCTTGTTTTGAGGCCTCTTGGACCAGGAAATATAATGTGAGGTAATAAATATTATATAATAAATATATATAAATTTATAAAAGCCACTTCAAATGCTCAGATAATGTGTTTTACTATTTGTAACATAATAACACATGCTTACAATTTACTACTGATCACACAAATGTAGCCTTTAGGCCCAGAATGGCTTAACGGACTAAGGCTCCGTCACTATGATCAGAGAATTGCGAGTGCTAATCCCAGATCATGCTGCTTCCCATCAGCAACCAGGGCCCGAGAGAGCAAAATTGGCCGTGCTCTCTTTGGGCGGGTAAGCACTGCTAAGTAATGTCGACTGGCTCAGGTGTCTGCCAGTTGATGCATCAGAACTGGGGATCCTGCGCTTTCCTCCAAACATGTTGGCTTCCCAGCAGCAATGTCTCATCAGCAGTTTGAAAAAAGGCAGAACTTAACTTCACATGCATCAGACGAGGCCTGTCCAAGCACCCTCCTAGAGTCAGGGACATTACTAGTGATAGGGAGATTCAACAAATGGGCGGGTCAATTGGCTACCAAACACATTGGTGAGAAAATTGGGGAAAAAAATAGCTTTTAATTTTTCTTGTCCCATAAATCTTTTTTACAGGCTGCACAGCACTGAAGTGACTTTATCTCGCAACTCAGATTTGTGCCAGAAGAGGGCGCCCTTCAGCAGAACACAAACTACATGCTATTTGTTTGGTACGCAAACATCAGTAATGAATGGCAACCAAAAAGTATTATTAATTTCCAACTGAAGACTTGTCATATGGTTAATTTGAACATCTGTAAGTGGTAAATCTTTAAATATGCAGGAATAAAGAAGTTGATTAGTAAGAAGAGGGTTTCAGCTTTCAGATGACTCTTCTCTTTTGTGTGTGTTTTAGGAAGTAACAACGTAATGAGACTCTGAAGGAAGGAATAGAAGTTAAACCACCTTGAAGGTCCAGGCTGTTTTGAGGTTGAAAGTTAATGAAAGAGACTGTAAAGTAACTCTAAATGTTTGCTCTGCTCACCTTGAATTTTGCAGATTTCTGGCCACTGTTTCTGCTCCATCAGAGTTGTCTTCATTTTGGAGCAAAATATGACATGGTCCACATAATCCAGCATGATGCGTACCAAATTTCCTGAAAGATGCTTCAGCCAATAAACAGAAATCACTTCACAGAACTGCAATAAAAGAATAAGTGAAAGAATCTGAGAAAGTGTCTCAAATAAAAAAATTAAATAAAATATAAAACCTTTTTAAAAAAACGATAAAAAATTATGAAGGTCATTCCATTTGTTTTTAAAGATAAAAATAAGGGTATTACTATTTTACATATTTTAATAAGACTTTTTAAAAAGTATATAGGGTTCTAATTAGTGAATTCACCTCTTTAAAGGTGCACAGACGTTCTATAGAAGAAAAAAAACACTGCCAATGTGTAGCAGCCACACATGAGCTCAAGGTGATTGTGTCCAATGTCAAGCATCAGCTGCAGGAATGGTTCCTAGCCCTGGTCCACTGTAGGGTTTTAATGCATCCACATCAACACTGCCATGGCAACTAATGAAGTGGTTAGCTGTGTGTGTGTTGGCAGCAGGGAAAACACTAAAATGTGTAGAGCAGTGTGGCTCCAGGACTGGGCAACTGGGCTAGTTGGGTATAAATCTCTTCATCGTTAGGATGTGGAGCAGAGGCACTGCATCCTCTCTCCATCACCTTTGTTAAGTTGGAGTGAAGTTTGTGATTCAGAGCTAATGATCCAATTTCAGTACCTGGAATCATTAATGCTGGCTAAATACAATCAAATTCTCACGTCAATGTTCCAACATCTAGTGTAAAAGGTAGAGTCTGTTAGTGAGGCAAACTCTCTCGACTTAAGAACAAAATGCTGGATAAGCAACTGTCCACAAACGTAGTTTCCTGTTTTACAGCTTTTGTAGATATTCTTTGTTTAATAACCTGTGTAAACAACCTGTGCACAACTGTCTTGACTCTCACCGTGGTGTCCTTGATGACAGAGGCAGTCCAGCCCTCATAATCAGCAGGTATGTGAGGTTTATCTCCGTATGGACAGTCAAAGCAGCGCTGCACATCATAACCGTAGTTGAAGAGCATCCTCAGTATAATCTCGTCCTTTAGAGCGTACTGCAGAGCTGAAGGGAAGTGCGTGGTGTTCACTCTGCAGAAGTAGTTGACATTGGCTCCGTACCTCAGCAGGGTGTCTATCAGCTCATAGTTGCCCAGGCGCAGAGCCACCTGCAGGCACTTGATAGGGTCTTGGTTGGGCATGGCTCCGGCCTCCAGCAGTAATCTGGTGGAGCGCAGGTCCTCGTTGCACACTGCAAAGTAGAGAGCTGACTTGCGCTGGTCATCATAATTTCGTCGCACCCACGGGTACAGCATGAAGTTGGGGTCATAGCCAGCATCCAGCAGCATCTCCAAACATTGGACATGTCCTCCAGCAGCTGCAGAGTGAAGTGGACTCATTCCACTCTCATCAACAGCCTCCCAGGTAGTCACAGGGATGAGGAGAGCCAGAGCTCTGATAAACAGAATGAAAAGACGCATAAAGAAGGGCTGCAAATGATGTAATTATACTTTATTTCTGTACTCTTTTCTGATTGGCTGGCAGATGTCTGTTTATTCAGCATAACAGGACATCTATGAAGTTTAAAATTAAAGGACCATTTTTATGTGTCACATTATATTTGCAGACAGCAGACAGCACCTGCACAACATAGCATACAAATCCACTGAAGCTTAGCAGGTCTGAGTCGGGGTAGTACTTAGTTGGGAGACCTCCAAGGAAAAGTCTGCGTGAAGTGAGAAAGCATACAAAACTGTCCATCCAACCAAAATCCTAACAAATACAGAGAAACACTGCCCATACAGCTACAGTCTTGACAAATACAGTCAAAACCCCACCCATACAACCCAAATCCTGACAAATACAGTCAAAACCCCACCCATACAACCCAAATCCTGACCATACAGTCAAAACCCCACCCATACAACCCAGATCCTGACAATACAGTCAAAACCCCACCCATACAACCCAAATCCTGACAATACAGTCAAAACCCCACCCATACAACCCAAATCCTGACCATACAGTCAAAACCCCACCCATACAACCCAAATCCTTACAATACAGTCAAAACCCCACCCATACAACCCAAATCCTGACAATACAGTCAAAACCCCACCCATACAACCTAAATCCTGACAATACAGTCAAAACCCCACCCATACAACCCAAATCCTGACCATACAGTCAAAACCCCACCCATACAACCCAAATCCTGACAATACAGTCAAAATCCCAAACATACAACCCAAATCCTGACAATACAGTCAAAACCCCACCCATACAACCCAAATCCTGACAATACAGTCAAAACCCCACCCATACAACCCAAATCCTGACAATACCGTCAAAACCCCACCCATACAACCCAAATCCTGACAATACAGTCAAAACCCCACCCATACAACCCAAATCCTGACAATACAGTCAAAACCCCACCCATACACCCTAAATCCTGACAATACAGTCAAAATCCCAACCATACAACCCAAATCCTGACAATACAGTCAAAATCCCAACCATACAACCCAAATCCTGACAATACAGTCAAAATCCCAATCATACAACCCAAATCCTGCCGATACAGTCAAAATCCCAACCATACAACCCAAATACTGACAATACAGTCAAAACCCCACCAATACAAACCAAATCCTGCCGATACAGTCAAAACCCCACCAATACAACCCAAATCCTGACAAATACAGTCAAAACCCCACCCATTCAACCAAAATCCTGCCCAATACAGTCAAAACCCCACCCATACAACCCAAATCCTGACAAATACAGTTAAAACCCCACCCATACAACCCAAATCCTGACAAATACAGTTAAAACCCCACCCATACAACCCAAATCCTGACAAATACAGTCAAAACCCCACCCACTAAACCCAAATCCTGACAAATACAGTCAAAACCCCACCAATACAACCCAAATCCTGACAAATACAGTCAAAACCCCACCCATACAACCCAAATCCTGACAAATACAGTCAAAACCCCACCCACTAAACCCAAATCCTGACAAATACAGTCAAAACCCCACCCACTAAAGCCAAATCCTGACAAATACAGTCAAAACCCCACCCACTAAAGCCAAATCCTGACAAATACAGTCAAAACCCACCCCATACAACACAAATCCTGACAAATACAGTCAAAACCCCACCCATACAACCCAAATCCTGACAAATACAGTCAAAACCCCACCCATACAAACAAAATCCTGCCCAATACAGTAAAAACCCCACCCACTAAACCCAAATCCTGCCCATACAGTCATAACCCCACCCACACAACCCAAATCTTGACAATACAGTCAAAACCCCACCAATACAACCCAAATCCTGCCGATACAGTCAAAACCCCACCCATTCAACCAAAATCCTGCCCAATACAGTCAAAACCCCACCCATACAACCCAAATCCTGACAAATACAGTCAAAACCCCACTAATACAACCAAAATACAGTCCAATACAATCAAAACCCCACCCAGTACATCTAAAACCTGGTGTAAATGGAGTCTAAAAACCAGTTTTTAGAAGATAATGAACACTATGCATTAAATGGTTAGTCAGGCTTTCTTGAATTACATCAAACCAAATTCACAACAAATGAAAAGGCCACAACTTTGCTGATCCTTTTTTGTGTGGAAAGAAAAATCAGCAGATCATCTTGGTGGGCTGAAATGCTTACTTCACATGTCCGCGATGGGCCACTCTGTGAATGGGCAAATGGCCTGTGTGTTTGGGTACATTAGCATCTGCACCATGTTCCAACAGCATAGAGATGACATCAGGGTTTCCAGATGCAGAGGCCTCAAAAAGGATAGTGGCACTGTCCTGAGCCTGTGACAACACATCAGCTCCTGCAGGACAAATACAACTACTTGACAACAATGAGCATCATTGCAACAATTTGGCATCATGTTCATTCTTATGATGTTAGCAAGTCAGGTTAAATTTGGCCCAAAGTCCAAATTTGATTAGTAGAGATGTGGACCACATGTCAAGTAAATTCAATCAAATTTAGCAATTGTCTAGCCTTTTATTTTTATATATTATTTACTAATACTAAACTCTGTTTATTTAATGCAAGCTGTAGGAGTCCTTGTAAAATTTCACACTACAAATATCAAATTAATGGCAAATTAATATCAGATCCAAATATTGCATAACATATCATACCCTATTTTTAACCCCACCCAAACAGAAATATGGTTAGATGCTCACCTCCTTTAGTTCTTTACTGTTCTTCACATTGTGTATTAGGACTGTAATTATAAGACATGCATGTTTAAAGCTCAGGTTTCTGTGTAAGAGCTGCATAGCTTTCCTCAGGCAAAAACTCAACGGAATGCAACAATTAACATTCACAGATTCTAACCTTTGCTTAGTAGAGCCTGCACTATCTCCAGGTATCCAGCCTGTGCGGCTAGGGCGAGAGGGGTGAGGCCATATGCACTCCTGGGGTCAGAGAGAGCTCCAGCCTTCAGCAGCAGATTCACTATTTCGGTCAATCCCAGGCGAGCAGCTTCGTGGAGCGCTGTCCTGCGATTCGCCCCTTCCTGGTTCACGCGGACATTGTAGAAGAAAAGGAGCCTCACCATATCAGAATGGTTGTTTCTTATAGCTGTGGAAATGATCAGATAAACTGGAAGTGATGATGACAGCTACATTATTTTGACATGAATATATATAAACATGCAGTAGACATCATCTGTCATAAGGTTCATTCAAAAACATTGGTCAGGTTGACAAAAGTAGTCTTTATGATCTTCTTATAGCATTCTCCTGCTTTGTGGACATCAGTTATTTTCTATGCCAGACTTCTAGGCAGCTGCTTATAGGAGCTCATGGCTTGCTGGAAGGTTTGAGAAGTGAAATCTGAATTTTGTCTGTGCATGTGTTCTATTTGAGTGTGGGTGTGCATAGTTTTTTGCGATAACTTCCAGATGCTATATGTATTATGCTAATTGGTGGGATGTAAACTTTCATTACTTGTTAGAAACAAAAGCTGCACATTTTGTAATACAAAACAAAAGAAGCAGACTTGATTATATTTAATCATGTAAAGCCTGAATTTGATACATCAAAAATCTATTGTTCACACCATGTTGTTTAAACAAACAAAAACATGCAGAAGAAACTTTTTAACACACCAATTTCCTTTAAAATTTTACTCAATTTCAAACTTAGATATCGACATGTATCCTCTAAAGCAATGCATGGATAGTCCACCAGAGGGCAAAAAAACATGTATCTGATTGTATACATTAGGTTTATTTGTATACAATAAAAATATGCACAATAATATATAATTTTATCAGACTGTGAAACCCTCTGCCAAAGCCTTGTCACTTTTTTGTCCACATGCCTTTTGTTTATGTGTATGTCATGTCTCCGCTGATATCATGCCCTGTCATGGCTAGTCATTGTGCTCACCTGTGTCTTGTGATTCCACAGCCCTGGTTGCTCATCTCATGTGATTATGTTTGCTTAAATGTTCCCTCATGTTCCACAGTCTGCATCAGTTATTGTATTGTCACCATCATGTGTAATGTGTAATGTCTTCAAGCTTAAGTTTACAGGCAAATTATTCTGTTTTGTTTAATAAAAATAAGCTTTTGTCACGCCCATGCATCTGACTCCTCCACCCATTTCTGACACCGACTGACGATGAAGATGTTTGATAATCTCAGTTATGTATCAAATACAAACCGGATTCCAAAAAAGTTGGGACACTAAACAAATTGTGAATAAAAACTGAATGCAATGATGTGGAGATGGCAAATGTCAATAT
>BRDA01013075.1:7228-17463 GCA_036984385.1 Crenuchus spilurus | reverse complement strand
CACACACTCACACACACACTCACACACACACTCACACACACACACACACTCACACACACACTCACACACTCACACACACACTCACACACTCACACTCACACACTCACACTCACACTCACACTCACACTCACACTCACACTCACACTCACACTCACACTCACACTCACACTCACACTCACACTCACACACACACACACAGATCTACTTTGCACATTTCCTCACAGATTTATGTCCATAAATAAATAAATAACAGAAATGTAAGCTAAAACATTTGCAATGAAAAAAAATTCATTATTTTGCCATCTTTTCTGATAAGTGTCTTTAAAATGAATACAATACAAAATTTTGTGCAGTATATGAATGACCTGTATTACTCTGTAGACTGCTGTGTTTGTAAAATATTCCTAAATAAATGAATAACAAAGTAAGGACAAACCTCTGAGCAGTCAAAAGTCCAGAAAGCTCTTTGGCTCCTGAAACAGTCTGGCCCATGGGGACTGTGAGGGGTTTTCCAGATGCACCCACTTAAAAGACAAAGCATAGACATCAATTAACTTTCTCCGTTTTTCTTTTACATGTTAGTCAGAAAAGGAATGTGACAGCCAATGACATGATTTACAACTATATGCCCTCACCTGCCACTTTAGATACACAGACATTGTATCTACACTCATTGTTCATGTTATCAGCTCCAGTGAGTGTATAGATGCACTTTGTAGTTCTACAATTACAGACTGTAGTCTGTTCCTCTGTATACTTTATTAACCTCCTTTCACCTGTGGTCATATAAACCATGTGCCACATCTTTTTGTAATGTGTAAAAACAGTGTTGATTTTTGTTTGCAGTCCTTTACTGACCAAGTCCCAAATAAAGCACTCATTCTGTCGTGTTGAATGGTCAATTATAAAGGCACAAATCTGAGTTGCAAGATGCAACTATATAATGTCCTTTTAGTGCTGTGCAGCCTGAAAAAATGGGACAAAAATCTAAAAGCAGCTACATTTTTACATCTAAATTATAAATATTCATTATTATATTACAAATCATAAAATGTCCTGCTTATCTGAAGGGCACCTTTACAAAGACCACTAACATTCTGAATTTATTTTATGTAGCTGCTGTATAAAAAGTCTTAAGAATGAAGGGAACACAGCTTTTTACTAAAAGTTGGATAACTTGAGCTAAAAACTGAGAACAATCCAATAAGAATGTTCCAAAATTCTCCTCCTACTGGACAGGCTTACTTTTTTAGGCTATTCAAAAAATCCTGCTTTGTGAATATGCTCCTGTATTACAAATACATCAAAACAGGTCTTTTATGGGATGGCTGTTTTCCACCATTTTCTCTTACATCCTGCACATATGCTAGAAACATTTTTGGAAATAAACTGTTCTCTTGGGTATTTCAAGATTACTTTTGGCAGTTTAAATATGAAATCAAAAAGAGAGCCTGAATAAAAGGCACAGTACACCATGTGTAGTACACACAGTACACTATGGTGTGTATAACCATGTATACCTCACACAATCAAAACTCTGTGGTTTTGCAAACCAACCAAGGTCTATAATTTACCTTCTTGGGCTGTGGAGGCGGCCGTAGCCCCTGCTGTGTCACCGTGGGACACAATAGTGACTTTGATCTTTGCCCGTTTGGAGGCCTTGCTGGGTGTGGGGCTGGGCGTCTGCCTCCTCTTCATATGGAGCCGCAGGTCATCACGCTCCAAACCTTCCGCCTGCTCTCCTGACACAGGCACTGTCAAACACACAGAATGCATATAAAGAATCAGTAAATAAGTGTGCCTCAAATTCAAAGACACTGGCTTGGGAAGTTTGACACTGTATGAAAATGTGTACATGATGTGCCCAAACCATTATGGAGTGCACTTCACCCAGAGAGGATATTGTGTAAAGTTTATTTTTTGCCCCATCATTCGATTAAGATAAAAAATGTCAGAGGGGCACTAACATAGAGGAAAGCAGAGAAACATAAATATCGCAATTTTTATACAATGAACTTTGCCGAAGGGTGTGGAAACTTTAGGGGATAAAAAAGCAAAACAAAATGTGTTTCCTATAAAGAAACATTTCAAACAAGACTAGTTTGTGTTTATGGATTTAAATGGAATAGAAGGGTGAATGTTTTCCAGATCCATTGCAATATAAGGTATGCACAATGTCAGTACAGGTGATAGTCTCTGTGGTTATGCCCACTGAATGGCAACATTAGCTTTCATGCTGCAAAAACTAAAGCCAAAAATGGAGAAGAGCTGTGGCGCAACTGACAATACAGGCTTAGCGAAAATGCAGAGCCAAGACTGCCCAAAACTCATGAAAAGAGAAGCAAATGGATCACTGCAATTCACAGAAACAGCTGTACCTGCCTTCTCTGCAAATTCAGTGGCAAGGTTCACTATGTACAAAGCACAGCTGGCTAGCTTAGAGATTTTCAAATAAAATTAGCAATAAAATATTGCCTTCAGGCTTTGCTTAGCATCAAAATTAGGTAGCTAGCCATGAATGTCACAAAACCCAATGGACCACTGGATCGTTGGTAATTTGGATGGATTGCTGTTGAGTCCAACTTCCTTGAATCGTGTTTCATTACCAGTGATGCTGTTTGTCTAATAATTGCAGCCGTGCTGTGTTATGTTTTGCCACTCAGTTCGACAGAAGGGTCAAATCCCAGTCGGAAAGTGACATCAGTGCTCCCAAGAAATATAACAAATGTGATCCCAAAAATGTTTTTTTTTAAAGTTGAAAACAGAAAAGAACATGCAGATACTAAAATGTAGTTTAAGATGGAAAGACAGCAAGAAAGGAGAGAAAATGCTAGATGAGTGGCTGAGAGAGAACAAGAGAAAAATGAGAGAGAGAAAGAAAGAGTGACAGACAGAGAGTGAGAGAGAGATACTCACCAAACAGACAGGACGGGCTGCCAGGAGGAATGCTCTTCCTCACCAGCATGTTCTGTTTCATAAAGGCAGCGAACTGAGCTGGACGGACGGAAGACAGAGACGGACAGAGTGAAGGGGGAAAGGGAAAGGGGAAAGGAAAGAAAGGAAACATACATGCACACTAAAGAGGGAGCTGGGATGCACTAGCATGATATTTAAATCTATGGAGGAGGGGAACATGGTTAATGCTAGATCTAAAGTTTAGATCTACAAGATCTATTCAGAACTAAACAAGATCTAATCACAATGACAATGAGAGACTAAAACTTCAACCATGCATGCAAGGACAACAAAAATTCACAATTTGAGTTTACAATATGAGTGTAAATGGTCCATCAATAGTTTGGTGACAACTTGCTTTCTCTTGCACTTTTAGAGTAATGTTGGTCTACACTGTTTACGCAAAAACGGCCTGCAAAACTCTTACCAATATTTTAATCAAAATATCTAGATGTTCTGTCTCTGATAATGAAGAGTAAGCTTTCCTTAAATGTATTTAGATGCACATTTAAATGTAAGCTTTCCCAAAATATATTTACGGTCACATGCAGAAACTGTTTTGGCTTAAATGTTTAGGTATTAGCTTTGCTGCCATGGTAGATTTATTTCTTCTTTTTTAAATAACGGTAGCCAAAAATGTTTATACTGAAAGATCCAACAACTTCTTAAGTAATATGTTATTACAGCCTCAGTTTTTTTTTTACATAACCTTTCTTGAAAGCTAGTTGTCCCCAAACCATCAACAGGAGCTGAGCTCCAAACAGTTTGAGCATGTGGGTTTATGTACAAACCTTGTGCCTGCTTGTGTGTGAGCACAGTCCCTGAGCGCTGCATGTGGGTTTTGAGGAGCTGGGTGGCAGTAATAAGACTGGATTTCTGAGCTGGAGACAAACCGGTGGTCTTTGTCTTAGGACTGGCTGTGGGGCTGCTGCACACACTGGACATATCCTACAGGGCAGAACATCAAGATAAACATCCAAAGCTTTCATTACTGCTCATCTTCATTTACATTTCATTGAAAGTCTATGGATGGTTTGCTCTTCTTTAATTAAGTCCATCACTACATACAGCAAAGTAATCATGTCTGTTTCCACATCACTGGTATTGGTAGTGGTACCAACACTTGGACAATATTATGACAAAATGCTGGATCTGAGATCAGCAGAAAAAGTGAGAATGAATCTGATCCAATCCTGTACAAATCTATCCTGAAACAGCACAGGGTCACATTTTAATTAAGTGATTTAAAGTGTGTATTTCTTCCTGAGGAGTAATACAGAGCTTCAGTAAACTGAGTATCATCTAAAAGTAAACGTTATTCAGAGATCATAAAAATAGCTCATTTTAAAGCTTAGCTGTTTATAACCAAAAAAATACTGGGTTGGCATTAGATACAAGATGCTGGTACTGCTATCAGTAAAAAAAAATTTAGTTGTTCTGTGCATCTCTATTGACAACTAAAAATGCCCTGACCTCTGACCCTGACGGCGAGATGGGTACCCTGATGGCAGGTGAGGAAGGTCGTGACCTCTCAGTGTCAAATGGCAACTCGCGGCGAGGTTTCTTTTTCTTCTCAGCATCGAGATCCCGCGTTTCTCCTGAGGTGTGGCTGGGATTTTCTGTTCGAGTAAGAATTCCTGTCAGGAAGTCCACAATCTCATCCTGAAGATCATAAAATAAAGAGGATTAATTTAGTCAAGGCCCATGGAGGCTGTAATCTGAGCATATCTAACCAGATATTACACAAAATTGTATTATACAAAATCTTCCTTTAAATTAAGAGTTCAAACATGCATTGTGATTAGTATAGTATGCTTCAGAATAGTGTCAGTAAGTTATAGGGAAAATACCAGGTTTATTGTCAATATTATATGTTCAATATTCCACTACTATGGAATGCAGATACTAGACAACAGAAAGATAAAAACTAATTAGGATTCTTCCAGAAAGAGGTATATAGTTACATTTACTTTTACTATTAATTATTGATAGCCAACTGTTGCTGTTTTTAGATAAACAAAAATGGCTCATTTACAGGCACTTCTGCAGGCAGCTTAATCAGTATGGCTGCTGTAGAACAATGTTAGAGCTCCTCCTAGTGTTAATTTCATCATTCTACAGGCAGATGAGCGAATGGCAGAAAAAACATTCTTTTGTCTCAAGTCAGCAGCTATTCTAATTTTGATATGTATGTTTTCTCAGATGCAAAAAAACAACAACAACAGGCCATTGAAAAACCCTTATCGGTTGAGGAAACATGAGGTTACAGACTTGAATCGCAGAATTTTTTTTAATCAAGTAAAGGTGTACCTGAATGCAGCGATCCACCATGGTCTGTGTCAGACCCTCAGTCTTCATCTTAGAGGAGCTAATCCTGCATTGGGGATAAAATAACATTTAAAAAAATTAAAACAAAAGATTTTCACCACCATACATAAGTAACTATTTACCCTGTTACAACGTTAAAATCACTGAAATCAAACAGAAATAAACAAGAAAACAGCAGGAAACTGAATGTTATAGTTTAATCAAGACAGTGGATCTCCATATAAGTGTGCAATAACTGGCCGATTCAGATTTCTTCACTGTCAACCTGGACAATGGTTGATTTTTCAAAAAGCCATTTCATATTGACAACAGTTGCACAACAGCAACTAAAATCCAAAAAAATAAAAGAAAACCAAGCAGACTGTTGATTCCATATTTCAAGCAAATGCCTGATGATTTCATTATGCAATTCTACACACACACAAACACACACAGACCTGAGATTATCATCAGCACCTCCGACGACCACCATGCTGTTGTCTGCTCTGATCTTCTCTCTGAATTCCTCCATGTTCTCTGTGCCACACTGCAGTGCATTTTGGCCCACCACAAACAGCACAGGGGTCTTCATGTCTAACAAGGGGTCATCCACATCCTGACCAACAGAAATAAAGCAAACATTTTTTCAAATCTCAAAATATTACATTCTTCTCTATATGAAGTAATTACATATTAAACCTAGCAGACATGGCGTAGTAGGTTTGTCCTCCAAATTAGTTAAAAAATATGAATCTTTTCTGTCAGTCATTTCAGTCTTACCCCTCTGGGTCCACTGACTGTTTGTAGAGGAAAGCCCAGACATACAACAGCAGTTACATACTCCATTAGGGAAACCTGCAAAAACAGAATACCGTAATCAATTCAGTGATCCAACACAATACAACAAAGCATCTCCCAAATCAAAAGCAATGTTTAAAACAAATTATGTTTCAAAGCACTTACATGGCAAGCAATTAGAGCACCCACATTCCAGCCAACTAGAATAATGGGTTTGTGAGGGAAGTGGCTGTGAATCTGGAAACAAAAATAACCCAAACCAATTTAGCATTTATCAGATTTATCAGTTTAATAATAATTACCATGTCTTACAATATATAAATTACTGACCTACCCATGGTCCACCAAAAATGTTTTATTCTGTAGCAACTGGTGCAATTTTGGACAAACTAATTTTTCACTAGACTGTTTTTGCTTTGCTAACATTCTGTAAAATGGACCCAACCTAGCAAAAGTAGATATGAAAAAACACTGATCAATAATAGACTGACAGGTCAACTGCAAATTATCTCTTCAAATGCTCAGAGTACTTACTGTACTCACATGGATCTTCCATCCCTATCACCTACTACTGTACATTACTATCTTACATATTGTTTTAAAGGCCATTTAACTATTAAGGATTCAACATCATTTTGATCAAAGCATCTCTGCCTCCAACTGAAACTCTTGTTTTCTGGCTAAAGTTGGGAGTTCTCTCAAACTCCACCGACTACACAGCCCTGCGAACATGCATTTGAGAGAGTCTTACCTCTATAACCTTGCCCCGAACTGTGCCGACCATGTGTTCCAGACACTGAGTAATGCCCAAGTTTGATCCATTACCCACATGAGTGTTTATGGGAATAACCTGAAAGAAGACAGTATTTATTTAATTAGAGTTCAACTAAGTGCACTTAATTATACTGCGAGTTTTGGTTAAGAGTGGACAATCTAAGAGCACAATGACTTGCCTTCCCAAGACAGGAAAGCTGTGACTGCCAGAACCTCATTCGTCGAGAGGCAGAGAAGGTGGGGCTAGTCGGTGATGATGGACAAAGCAGGATCAGAGGTGACCCAGGAAGTTTACTCTAAATAGGTCAAAAACAAGAGATCACAAGAGGTGAATTTGCTGTAAAGTATTGAAAACTAAACAGGTGACAAATAAGTAACTGCACATACAGGTTTGTTCTGGGACAGCACGCCAACAGCTGGGTCCCAAGGCCGCTTAAGGAGCAGCGAGAGTGCCTCAGACCCAGCGGCACCTGTTTTGGCAGATGACGACTGCAACATCCGGTCAATCAAAGACGGGACCTAATGGAACATGAAGAAAAAATATATTAAGGGCATTTTCACAATACAGCTGCTTTACACACCCAAGGCTCAAATTTGGTACATTTGGTCAAATTTGAAAGCTGTTTTCGAGCCCAGGAGCTCATGCCCTTCTGATATCAGTGGTCTGAGGTTCCATCTGCTGAATAGTACCAATTATAAACAAAAACAAAGTGTTACAACAGAGTGAAGAATTTACTTTTGAATAGGCCCACCTTGCTTTTGAGGGTCTGAAGGACATCCAGATAGACAGCCAGCATGGCCAGGCTTAGAGACTCTACCAGCGTGCTGTGGAGCCAGTGGGTCAGCTTAGAGTCCCAGTTTACACTGGCCAGCGCATGCCGAATCTTGCGGGCGCATTTATCTACAGCAATTCTGCGCAGAACAGGCTCATTACCAGCCTGAGAGGAGAAGTCAGAGACATTTTGTTACGTCTATTACATAAACATGCAGTGTTTTATTCTGAATGATCATATTGGTTGTGCTATATTTAGCTGTGAAAGATAGCACTTATACTTTAATTTAAAAGAGAGAATTTTATTATGAAGGGCAGTGGTTTAGGAAAAAGCCCAGGAAGCAGTTGCTGTTGTTAACCATGAACGAGAGCGGATTAAAGTGAAGTTGCATACATCTAAATAAATGCAAATCAGCACCTGCAACTAAAGTACTACTAACAAAAAAACGTGATTTTTCTCCACACAAATACAAACAACTCCTTAAGATATACAACAAGGCATATACAAAGACAAATCACTACACTTTACTGTTACAATTTATATTTTCATTCATGCTTTGCTAGAGCTAATGTTCAGTTAAATGTTAGGTCACAAAATATATTCTAGAAGATATTCTGTTGAGAAACTCACAGATTCATTGGCCAGTCTTGCAAGTCTCTCAGCCTGCAGAGCCTTCAGAACTTTGCTGAACAGCTTATTTTGAGCCATGGTCCACCCAGTCCTAGGGAGACAGAGATTGAATGCATAATTCAGTGTATCCTTACAGACCAATGTTTTAATGGCAATAAAATCTAGGTAGAAATGTTACTACTAAAGTTCATAAATGAAAGAATATAAATGAGCACTGCTGACCATGTCTTTGAAGATATTCCAGATGACACCAACAAAATTAAAAATATGAACAGCTTAACTAATGTGAAACAGGCTATTCAGAGATTGCTGCTTTTTTCTTTTTCCTTACTTGTTTATATGTTCTTCCCAGTCATCAGGAGGTGGTGGGCCATCAGCAACAGTTCGGGCAAACAGAACGTGACGTTCACACTCGTTCATCACGCTTCGTGCTTTATGGTTGTCATATAGAGGCAAGGGTGTGGGTGTGATCGTCTCCACATCGATGGACATATCCAAGTCCCTGGACAAGGTAACCATTCAAACATAAGAAACTTAGGTACACACTGATGACCAAACACTCCCAGCTTGACAGATCATCACCGCTTATGTTAAAAGTGTTGCAGGCAAAGGCTATGTGTCACATTTTTCTGAGCATCATCACCAACTGCATATGAAGAATTAAAAGCTTCTCAGCTTCAAAGTGAGCTAGCTGCCTAATGTACTGCTGTATTGTTGGAAGCCAGTTTGAATCTTGAATCTAGTTCAAAAGAGCATAATTGGTCCTCTCTAACTGTACTTATCAATGTGAAACATTGACTAATAAAGAAAGCACTCATAGCTTTTGACTGCATTTTCTACATTTGGCACTGGTGCACGTTCCAAATTATCAAACATATGAAGCAAGAATTTTCAATAATTTGCACCAAGAACTGAAACTATCAAAAAGTTTCAGTTCTTAAATTTGGCAATCAATTCTATAGTCTAACTTTCAATACTTACTAATACAACTAAGTGGCACCAATTTATCACTGTACTTTGTTTTCAACTAAAAAGCTCTGTATGGATTATAGAGGTTACATTGTAAAAAGAAGTGACATGCTGATTAAACTGTAAAATTTGTAGAAATGTTTGGTGTTAAAGACAATGGTGAACGTTTTCTATTTATAATCAGAGCAGTGATTTGGTAATGAGTATAGTGATGCTACATTTGGTATCGGTATCAAAGTCAAAATTCTGGTATCATGAAAAGTCTGACAAATACCAAATATTGTGGTTTTAGATTACTTAACAACTGCTGATGTGACTATGATAACAGTCTTACAGGACCTGATTTGTTTTTCTTGAAGTCTTATTCTACATTTTAATACACAATCACAGTGTTATTTTTATTAACTTCATTTGCAGGTTACATTACAGCTACAAAGGAAGGTACTTTGCCATCTAAAATTACAATATTGCAGCACAGTGGCAAGTTTTGCCTCTATAATTGTTGGTGAGCACCCTAAACATTTCCCATTCCTCAAAAGCACAAACTAAGTGACAAACTTTAGACACTTTCAAACATCAAACAAGCCTTAAATCACTTACACAGAGGATTCAGGCTGCCGCCGTGGAGTGACAAACAGCATGCGGGTGGGTCGGGCACTGCTGGCATCTGGGTGGGCATTCCATGGTTTGGCATAGCTGTGGTCCAAGAAAACCAGATCCAGCTCTCGCTCATGCACCGACAACTGGAAAAGCAGCGACGTTCCCATCCTACGGGCTGACGTCTGGAAGTCCCTCTCTCCACTGATGCGGTACATGGTTCTCTAGCTCCTCATGGGAGTTTTCTAGAACCCAGGAGGATGGAGCACATGCAGAACAAACATGTGATTTGCCAATCTGGGAAGAGAAAGAGTGGCCAAATGAGCTTTTATATGCCACAAATGTACAAACCGGATTCCAAAAAAGTTGGGACACTAAACAAATTGTGAATAAAAACTGAATGCAATGATGTGGAGATGGCAAATGTCAATA
>BRDA01013073.1:26468-74024 GCA_036984385.1 Crenuchus spilurus | reverse complement strand
CTTACACTTAATGTGGACTACCACGGCTTACGTGCCTTTCCTCTTCGTTTCGTTATATGACTGTATTTAAAATGAAATGGAGGCTGTATGTGTGTCTTATGGCTCCAGTTAGACGTATTTGTGATCTATTTAACCCAAACATCTAAAATAATGATAACAGATGAAACATTTCCCCTTTATACACTGAAACATTAAAAAATGAAAAATGAAACATATCATATATACATATTCATCACTGTTAGCTATCGCACCGTTAGTTCATCACTAGTTAACATCTAGCTAGCTAGCTACATTAGCTACGTTAGCTTACCTTTTTGTAAAGCTCGCGGTAGTGAGAACTGAGGACCTCTTGAGGTTCATCGTGCTTTTCCCAGTTATTTTAAATAGGGTGACCAGATCTGAGATGGTGAAAAAGAGGACATCTAACCCCAGTGGGGGAGGGGGGTTGTAGTGAGGGGTTATGGTTACGGGGTATAATGTATTGCATGTTCACATACAAGGTCATTTTATAAAAGGTTGTGCACTAGGCATATGGCTGATATGTATATGAAAAAGAGCTTTATGGGCCCTAATGACTAACATGCAGAAAAAAACACTGCCCTTAAAAGCTATTTAAACTATTTTACATTTCAAATGTGCAAAAACAAAATGATACATTTCCATGACATGACTGTGCTGTATAACAATTCTGTCTTTGTCTGAGCACTTGAGAATGTTTTTAGCTGTTTAGGAATCTGTGAAAACCTTTCTTAAGTCAGATATGCAGAACGCTGACCTGTAGCTTTTGTGGTGCTTAACTGTGTGAAAAGCACAGACACCTCTGCTGCACTCTGTTTTACTAAAAACTCAGATTTTAGATCATGAGCTCTCGCCCCTCACTGCTGGTGTGTGCTTAGCTGAACTGATCGGTGCTTGTAGGTCATTTACACCTTTATTCACTACAAACACGTAAGTCCCAGCTTTACACGTCAGGCACTTAGCTTCATATGGACTGAGACAAAGACAAAAACATTGGAATTACTTTTTTAATTAATCCAAGAACTTATTTTTACGTTTCGGCAGAGCTGCTCGAGGTGCGGGTGGGTACATGTGCTTTGCCTGTCGTAAACAAGGACTACTGAGGTGCAGACTGACCAATGAAATATGTACAGAGAAGGCTATTGACCAATAACAGTAGCTCTACAGTCAGACCGCCCAATCACAAAGTTTTTTTAGTCTAAGTCTAATTTACCACGCCCCCTTCTCACTCAAGCAAACTGAACAGAGTCAGGAGGAAGGGGGCGAGACTAGTTTGTGAACGAAATGCTTCTCAAAATTTGATGTAAGCTCTAATTAAACAAAATCCCGGACATTTCTAAAATTCTGCCCGGACAGTTTTTTAAATCTCAAAAAGAGGACATGTCCGGGTAAAAGAGGACGTCTGGTCACCCTATTTTAAATCCACAAACTTTGCACTCCGTTTTGTTTTGTGTGGCAGCGAAAGTGAAATGACTCCATAAATCGCTTCTTCTTTTCCGTCCAGTGATGTCAGCACGTTGTTGTTAAACTGCACCAGTGTGATTGGGAGAGCTTAACGTGCAACAGGTTTATTTTAAAAAGCGGATTACAGGACAAAACATTTTCGTTTCGTTTTTATTCGTCGACGAAAAGTCTAATACTTTTAGTCATAGTTTTCGTTTTAAAATATTAGTTTTTATTTAGTTCTCGTCTCATTTTCATCATGAAAAAATGGTCATCAACGAATATTTTTCGTCATAATTATCGTTAAGGAAATTAACACTGCTCCTTACTCGATCTGTCAGTTTAGGTGGACGGCCTTGTCTTGGTAGGTTTGCAGTTTTAGAATACTTTTTCCATTTTTAGATGATGGCTTGAACAATGCTCCTTGGGATGCTCAAAGCTTGGGATATGTTTTTATAACCTATCCCTGCTTTAAACTTCTCCACAACTTTATCTCTGACCTGTCTGGTGAGGTCCTTGGTCTTCATGATGTTGTTTGTTCACTAGTGTTCTCTAACAAACCACTGAGGCCTTCACAGAACAGGTGTATTTATACTGAGACTAAATTACACACAGCTTGACTCTATTAACTAATTAAGTAACTTAAATGTGAAAAAGTTCAAGGGCTATGAATACTTTCTGTACCCACTGTATATCAGTAATAGGTGCAATTTAAAGTGATGCATTCATTAGAAGGAGTGCCCACAAACATTTGAACATATAGTGTATTTCTGCCCTGTTTTTATAGATTAGCAGTATGTTATAAACTGTCAGAAACTGCATAAGGAAGTTTCCACTCTACAGCAATGCACTCACAGTATGAACTCCTTCCCACAGGTCAGGGTCATACCTGGGAGTGGCTGCAGGCTGTGGGGATGTTAGACTCCTGTAAATCACACAGCAGTCACACAAATACCATCATTACCCAGAGGTCACCCCCGGCCACCCCCACCAACTTCCTGCCCGCCCTCTGCACGGCATGCTGGGCCGCAGCCACGGCTGGATGCCAGCAACAATCCCACATCCTGTCTGCCAGAGCCTCAGCTTGGGTTAGGTAGCCTCATTCACTTTTCCATCCTTTTCTCAGCCATTCATTAATGGCCCGCTCATTCATTAAGTCAGGAGAACAACGGTGACTGCAGCCCGCCAGTGTCCAATGTCCAGTCTCACTTGAGCAGGATGCCATTGCAGAGAAAGACAGGGTTTAACCCTCTTATACTACTGTTCATTTGAAATAGCATTAGAAGTGGGAAAAGAGGAAATGTAATTAACAAGCTAATTGGGCAACTAATTAAGCCATTACATTCAGATAGTACATCATAGTGACAACAATAGACTTTATGTTCAAATGTTTGTGGACACCCTCTTTCGTGAATCCATTCAGTTACTGAATCCATACTGTTGACACAGATGTGAAAATACACACACAGCTTGTCTAGTCCCTGTAGAGAAGTACTGCTAATAGAACAGGACTCTCTGGAGCAGATAAACATGAACCTATTGGCACCATGACTAATGCCAGACATGGGCTAGCATTGAGCTGTGGAGCAGTGGAACTGTGTTCTCTGAAATGACGATGCTCCACTACTTTTGGGATGAATTGGGAAGTTGAGGATGAGGTTGGGTGATGATCATCCAACATCCAACATCTTTCAATACCCTTGATTTTGGAAGAAACAATGAATGAGCAGATGTCCCAACACTTTAGTCCATATAGTGTACATTCTAGACTACGGGTTAAGCTCATATGACTCACTGGCTCATAAAACAGCCCACCTGCCAGGAGATCATGACGCCTCCTTCACAGGGGAGAGATGATGTCATGACTCTGTCAATGCACACAATTCATTTGGCTCCCTGCTTTGATAACCGGCACCTTGTAGTGAAATAATAATCGCTAAATTGGTGGAGGGATTTATTGGTCAGTAAAAAGATTTAAAACAACAAAATAAGGAAACGCACACATTTGGCTCTGGCCTACTGGATCAGTAATTCCTTATTAGTAATCTCACAAACCTAAGAGATGGTAAAAGGGATCACATGCGAAGGACATATGGCGAGCTTATGAAAGAAGATGGCTCTATGAACATGACAGATGGCGTGGAATTCCAGCTCCTTTTGGCTGCTCCTACAGAGCCAACAGGTTGTACTGATCACACTCTGTAGTGAGATCCTTCACAGCCCTGGCTCTTCATCTCCACCACCTGTATTACGTTAGTACAGCCCTGTCTCTTCTCTCTCACTCTGCTGTGCTGGACACACGCCTGGCTTACATCAGCAAACATACACGTTCCCTCTTTCCATCTGTTTCTATTAACAAGAGCACATGGAAAGCAGTTCCATGTAGAGCGATGGCAAAAGGGAGCTTTTAGTTGGCAAACATGTACACTACATGCCCAGTTTAGAGGTTAGCTAACAGATTTCATCAGGTGAAAATGAAAGTGGCCTTACTAGCTAATTTATTATGATATACTGTACAGTAAATGCACTCAAATTACCAACTGAAACACATTACATGAAGAATTGTCCAGTTGGGGCAGCCATGGGCGTAAGGTTACGGTTCTGATCTTGTGACCAGTAGGTTGCCAGTTCAACACTTGAGGATGTGATGGAAGTGACAATGATCAATGCACCTAATCACCAACTGCTCCCTGGGCACCATGGATAGAGCTGCCCACCACTATTGGCAAGGGTGATCACCACCTCCAAGTGTTCACTAGTGTGTGTGTATATGTATTTCACTGCACAGATGGGTTAAATGCAAGCACATTGGTCAATCATTGTGCATGTTCACTTTCACTTGATTTGATGATATCTGCAAAGTTGTGACAGCAACAATAGAATGACAAAGAAGACAAGCTCAATTTATTCATTCATTCATTCATTCATTCATTCATTATCCCACCTGCTTAATCCTTATCAGGGTCGCGGTTAAGCTCAATTTAATGAAATTCAAATTAAGAGATAATGTCTGCCAAGATCTCCCAAAAACACAAAATTAATCTTGGAGGCAGTAGAGTGGAGATTCCTATGCGCAGTCCATTAATTTGGGTAGAACAAACTACCTATTTTTTTTTTTTTTTATTTAGATTCATATATATATATATATATATATATTTAATTATTGCTAATTTTCTCCCCTTTCCAATGTGGTGGTAGCCAATTAACCCATCCTATCTGCTAGGGGGCTCTCCCCATCACTTTGCACTGTCCCTGCCTCTAGAAGGTGAAGACAAGCACAAGCCTCCTCCGTTGCGTGTGGTGCAGCCACCACCTCTTTTTGAACTACCGCTGATACACCATCACTGGGGAGCCAACACGCTCAGAGGAAAGCGCAGGGTTCCCAGCTCCAAATGGACCAATCAGTAGATGCCTGAGCCAGCAGACATTGCAATGTGAGAGTGATAGGGAGAGAGAGCGCGCCATCTACCAACCCAGAGAGAGCACGGCCAATTTTTGCTCTCTTGTGCTCTGGCTGTTGATGGCAAACAGCATAACCAGGATTTGAGCTTGCGATCCTCTGATCATAGTGTCAGCGTCTTAGCCTGCTGAGCCACTCGGGACCAAGATCAGTCAAATAAACGTATACTTTTATTTCACTCTAACACAATGCTGTGCACAAGGTCAGTAATACTACAGTGGTATAAAGTATGAAAATATTGCGATCTGCTGTCACATGCACAGATAAAGACACATTATAATGAATGCTGGCTGTAAGGAGTGCTGGTGATATGAGCAGCAGTATGTGAATGTTTATTTGGGGCAGATGGTGGCTGAAGAGGCCTCAGTGATGTCAGAAAAGCGCTACACAAACAGCATTGTGCCGACTTGCTTTTTCATGTCCAAGCCTGTTTCAGAGAGAAACTGGCCGGCATCCTGCCAAATTAGGCTCTAACAGTGGGGAGTGCGCATTCCCTCTTTTCACTCCTCTGCCTTCTCGTCTTGACCACTCGCCCCCATGGGGCCTTTTGTCAGTGGTCAGCACCACAGACAAAAACAGCAAAAGGCCTCTCTGGGTCGGGCCTGCAGGAGGCCGGTGCTGTCGACAGACCTGAGCGCAGAAGCCTCTCCGTGGGTTCTTGACACCGGGACTGACCCTGGCCTGAGGCTTAGGGGTCACCACTGGTCATTCCAGATGAGAGAAAGGAGAGATCAGCAACAAGCGACTGTGCACTGACCACCCAGGGGTGGACGGGTCATATGGGTTAGAGACCTGCCGAATTCATATTCTCTTTTTTGCTATAGGGCTTACAAAGGGTTTGAGCTATGAAGTAACCCATAAGAGAAGCACTGGACCCTCAAATGATTTCATGAAGCATTACAGCTCAAGCTAACTCTCTAGTCTCATTATTTTAATGGTGTTGTTCCTTATTCTCTTGTATTTAAGTGGGATCGTAATGCTGGTTGTAGACAAGCAGTGATTAAAATCCAAGTAAAGCAGACCTGGCAACATATTAGCTGAAGATGTATTACAATAAATAGGAAATAATTGGGATGGCTGATGTGTGAATAGGACATTCGAGTGATGCTGGAGTATGAAAATAGCTTGAGTTGCCAGTTTTTTATGAAGACCTACACTTTAAGAGAAACATCTACCATAGGTGCATATGGCAGGCTTGGGATATCAGCTACCCTCTGCTGAGTCTGTTAGTGGACACCACCAAAACCATTCATTAAATGAACTGTATTGAAGTATTGGGACACTGGACCATTTATTGTTTCTTCTGAAATGCCGGGTATTATAAAGAGTTTACCATGCTTTTGTTGGACTGTCTCTCCTGTCTAGAGAAGGCTTTCTTCTAGTTTTTGGAGAATTGCTGTGAGGATTTGATTGCATTGAGCTTTGAGTTCAGGCTGCTGAATGATCAGTACTCCACCTAATCAACAACTCATCCCAAAAGTATTGAATGAATCACCATCATTCCAGAGAACATAGCTCCATTATTCCTTTTGGCAGAACTTCTCAACAGGGACTAGATAATGTGTGTGAACATCTGTGTCAGCAATGGGTGACACAGGCATGTAATTGTCGGCGAGGTCACAAAGGACCCCAGGGTAACTTCTAAACAACTGAAGACCTCTCTCACATTGGCTAATATTAATGTTCATTAGTCCACCATCAGGAGAACACTGAACAACAATGGTGTGCATGGCAGGGTTGCAAAAAGAAAGTCACTGCTGCTTGTCTGCAGTTTTCTAAAGATCACGTGGACCTTATCTCATCTGTGAAACATGGTGGTGGTAGCATCAGGGTTTGGGCCTGTTTTGCTGCATCTGGGCCAGGACGGTTTGCCATCATTGATGGAACAATGAATTGTGAATTATATCAGAGAATTCTAAAGGAAAATGTCAGGATTGCTGCAAAGGAGGATTACACCAGATACTGAAAGCAAAGGTTCACACACATTTACCTCTCACAAATATGTCATATTGGATCATTTTCCTCAATAAATAAATGACCAAGTATAATATTTGTGTCTCATTTGTTTAACTGGGTTCTCTTTATCTACTTTTTGGACTTGTGTGAAAAACTGATGATGTTGTAGGTCATATTTATGAAGAAATATAGAAAATTCTAGAGTTCACAAACTTTAAAGCACCACTGTACACTTCATAACTTCAATGTCAATGCTGTGTAGTAGAGAGAACTTCTCTGTGCACAGCACAGTATAGTCAAAAGGGTAACAGCTTCATAATGGTTCCTTAACCAGCTCCTGGAGCTCACCTGATCATTGTAAGCAGATAATGTATCACCTCTTCCTGAGTAGATTTTGGGCAGGAGCTGGAGAACTCTGAAATGTGCAGGGTGGGGGTATTCCAGGACCAGGCTTGTGAACCACTGTTGCATCCATTACTTCAACGCATTACCCTGTAATCAATCAAACCTGTCTTTCAGCAATGAATGACATCCTTCCTGTTTATCTGAACCAGGCACTCTCATCCCTTCAGCATGGAGCTGATAAGGTCCAGAACATGAAAACCCTGGCCATTCTCTGTAATCAGGCCTTGCGTCCTGCTCAAAATGGCCATTTGATAAGAGTGTAGAGGTCAGCTGATCGCCTTTAGCCCCTCATCAATCCTTCCCTCATCCATCCTAGCTGACGGTGTTTGACTGCTCTCAAACGTTTGAGGAAGCCCTGCTGGAGATAGACCTTATCAGGGCAGCCAAGCTGCCATCACATATCCATCCATCTATCAGCTGCTCAACAGCCTGGAAGAATAACTCTCTCAGTCTTTTTCTCATTCTATTTCTCTTTTTCTCCATGCACAGTCACATTGCTAAGCAATGTAAGCCCATCTGTGATTTCTGTGAGAATATAATAAATAAAAATGAAGATGTCATGGAAATGAAACAGAAGGAAACAATCGAGGTGCAAAAATTAGTTTTCCTTGTGGGGCTGCTCCAGCAGGTATGGCATTTTTTTCTTTCTGCACATACAGTGCACTAGAAACTACAGGGTCTCCAGGGAGGAACCATGTTTTTCTTCTTCTTCTTGAAGTCAGAAGTGAGGAGAGACTCATAGATCTATGTGACTTCCACCTCCTTGCTCTCTCGGTTCCTTAGAGTTTAAGTTAAAACAACTGGCCAATTAACAGTGAATAGAAGCATACTTTGGTGCTGATCTGCCCCAGATTAATTACTGGCCACCAGTTTTGCTCCCCAAGGCCATTCATCAGACTACACAAGTAGGTCACTTCACCACCAAGCATGTGGCTGGGTCCACTGGGGCCTCCTCTTTACCAAAGGTTCCAAGTAGATTTAATTGCTGCTCTTGGCTTGTGACCTGAAAGCTTGATTGGCAGTTATCATTAGTTATCACTCAAAACTGTTACGCTACAGAATGCTGAAAATTCACTTTTTACATTCATCTGTTATTTTATTGAATTGTAAAGAATTTTAACCCTTTAACATACCCACCAAGAAAGATATGCATGGGGTGGGGTCATGCAGTGGGATCATAGGGTGGGGTTGTGTGGTGTGGTGTGTGCAATAAAAAAAACAATGTTTTCTTTTGTTTTTAAAGACCCCAGTTTTGTACACAATGGTTTTCCAGTATTTGATCCAGTTTATGCACTATGGCTACAAAGCGTAGCTGGTTTATATTCAGACAGTAAAATGTTGCATTTCTAGTGACCTCTAGTGGATGTTTTTTAGCCTACCATACCTCTACCGATTGGTAGAGATGACACAATCACCTCTTATGTTCACCTTCTTCAAGCAGATATAGTGACAGACAGACATATAATTGGATATATAGACAGACAAACAAACAGATAGACAGACAGATAGATAGATAGATAGATAGATAGATAGATAGATAGATAGATAGATAGATAGATAGATAGATAGATAGATGAGCGTACAGTGTTTGAACAAGTACTCTAAATTCATGATGTAATATGGTTTAGCACAGTTCAGGTAGCATGAGATCAGAACTGTCCCTGCAGTAGACTTACTGTAGATACTTACTGTAGTGGGTAAAAAAGATCTCACAGTTAATTTTTGTCAGTGTTGACTGTGCTTGATGAGAAGTCTCTATTCTAACTCCCAATCTGCTTCTTCAGTGTCTGCTAATTAATTTTTCAAATAGAGCTATTGGCTGGGTTGCCATCACTAATGATAGTAGAGTTATATAATTGAATGATAAGGAGAGATAAGCAGAGGTGTATGTATCCTATTAGCATTGGTTCTATTTAGCATTCAACACTAATCTTTGCACTATGCTTGTGGAGTAGTTCCTGTAAGTGTATGAGCTTGGAAAACAAGAAATAGACATTGCTAGAGTAGAATGTACTCAAAATGTACATATCCTGACAATGTAGTTGCTTTCAAATGTACTGAAATGAGAACATTGCTAACACATGCACCAAGAAGTGTTTTTCAAACTCACCCGCATATCAGCAGCCTCGCTGTGATTCAGTAGCATTCGTTCTGGCAAAATGTGATTAGTGTGTATGTTCACAGAGGCCATGTGATGAAATTATGAGCAGTTCAGGGCAGACAGTTCAAATAGAATTAGTGGTGTGCAAGTCCTCTGAGAAAGTGGCTAACAGCATTAGCAGCACTTGTTAACTCACTCAGTGCAGACATTTATTGGCCCTAATTGAGCACTGTGTCAACAACCTGAGACTCTAGTGAATACCAAACTACTTCACCTGCCTGTTGTGATAGCCAGCAGTAACAGTATCTCAAAGATGCACACCTCTACAAGACAGGATTGGATACATGATTAGTTTTAAGGATGTTAGAAGCAAAAATAGCATGATATGGTATCTACAAATATCTCTATTTACATTACCTAAATAACAATCAGTCCTGTAAATAGAATCTCTACATCTGCATCCAAAAGACAAGTTATTCAGTGCATACAACAGCATTTTCTAAACCCTGATAGACTTGGACTGATAGCATTTCAAAGATGTGGTCAATCCGACCTTTGGGTTTTTTCCACCATTCAGCGTGTGGCCTTTGTCGAACTACCGGACAAAGCAAAGGGAGCTCAGACTACTAGCTGTTGAGCTGATTAGAAGAGTGAACCTGCATCGTCCTGCTTCAATGCCCTTTGACACCCCCCCTACCAGCCACTGGGAGTCTGAGAGGCCAAGGTCAGTGTCCAGCGTGACCCCTCTGGACTCCAGCCATGTTTGGACACATTCGAGCACAAAGCAGCACCAGCCCTAATCCAGCAGATTAGCATACGGCCAGGAAAGAAGAGGGCAGAGGGCTCTGGACCAGTGCACCCACTGGGGTGAATATTGGGGGCACCAAAGAAAGCGTTGGCATGGAGATGGACACATGGTCAGAGTTATAGACACTGTCTCACTGTCATTCTTGTTAACGATGGATTTGGAGGCTTAAGTTATGGCAGGGATGATCCGGAATGTGAATTCGGTCTGATCTCTTGTTTGTGTTGCAGGTTAAGCTGGATTTGGTGGTTCTTTTTCAGTTCTGAAGTCTTTACTCTCAGATCTATACACTTTACTTTCATCTCCCGCAAACCAGAATAGATGACGTATGAAAGCTTAAGAATTGAATTTTTTTTGCCACCCACACACACTGCCAGAAATCTTTTTCTGCCAGATTTTTTTCTTTTTTTGTAATTTAATAAAAATAACAAAAAATGATATTATAAAGGTAAACTGTCATAATTTATATTAATTTCCAGCTTTTTTTTTGTTTTAATGTCGATATTCTGTGAATAGTAATTAACAGATAATTTAATGAGATATTCTAATAATTTGAGACTCTAAGCTATAAGACATACTGATCAACAGTAAAAGAAAAAAGCTTGAAATGTCACTTATATTAATGAATATAAAATATAATCGTTAACTTTTTGAATTAAATTATGAACAACAATGAACTTTTTAATTATATACATAATAATAGTAAATATATATATATATATATATATATATATATATATATATATATATATATATATATATATATATTCTTTTAATTAAACCATTAATTATTTCTTATATGTTCATTTTGGAAAGTATATTATCTTAAACGTTTAACTAAAGTAACATTTGTTTACTTGTGTATTTATCTTCCTTTATGGTGATTTTTATAAGGTTTAGATATTATAATAAAAAAGAATAAACCATTTGCATTATTTTCAAATAAACATCTCATTTACTCAACTACTCCATACTTAAGTATTTACTCATTTTCTTCACCAATCAATTTAAATTTATTTGTCAGCACAGTATTTTTACAAAAGAATTTATTTGAGTAGTCTTTCTGCTTCATATTCAAGTGTTAAGTATAAATCATGAGATTTTTTTTTACAGCATAATCTGAATCCCAGAGAAATGAACATTATTTGAATTCCAGTGCAAAGTGAGAGGCAGGACCTGCCTGCCCAGCTGGCACTGTGTTGAGTCAGGTCATTGATTCCTTGCTTCTCCACTGAGCTAGTGGTCCACGCTCCTTTCCTTTAAGGCATGTAGTGTGAGGGGGAGTCACACAGGGTCTCGCTCTGACGCTTCTGTGTGTTCTCATTCAGCACAGAGGTCGTGTGTCAGGGGTGAAAGGTCACGCTCGTGGGTTAGGCTGGCCTCGGGCAGGTAGACTCTTAATTGGCCAACAGAGAATTTTCCTGCCTTTGGGCCCAGCTGGTTTACGACAAAATTTAGGTAGAGGTGAAGTACAGGAGGATACAGAGTGGAGTGCTGAGAAGTGTCACCAGGTTAAAATGTAAGAGTAAAAACATGTCCAGGGATGTCAATACACATCTAATATGTTTAAAATGGAGAAACATTGCAAACAGGTATCATTAATGAAAAAACAAAGAATTTAGCAAGAAAGTACTAATTAGTCTGGATTACATTTTTGGGTCAGTGTAGATTATTTAATGTTAAAATTGGTCACACTTTATTTTGGCACTTATAGCTTATCTGCAAATAATTGCATTTTTGTGTTTGCAAAGTTGATTATCAACAGTGTTCTGATTAGGCCTAAAAATCAGGATTATTTCTATAATAAGTTGACAATTATTTGATTAATCAATTATTTTTGCCTCTCTACTCAGCCCCTTCACAGCTGCTGCCATCACAATATTACATGCAAATCACTGAGGCTAAGCAGGTCTGGGTCTGGTTAGTACTTGGATGGTAGATCTCCAGGGAAAATAATGTGTGATTGCTGAAAATTGTGTTAGTGGGGACAACAGAAAGCACCATTACTCTATTCTGCGTTGATCCCATTGTTTGAGTGATGAGGACACTGTAGTGTATAAATTGTGCCATCCTTCAGATGTAAAAATTGAGGTCCTGATTCTCTGAAATCAGAGAAAAATCCCTGGTCCTTTCATCTAGAGGAGGCATGTTATCCTGATTATTATCCTGATGTTGTGGCAAATATTCCCTATTCTAATTATATCCATCTTCTGAAACTGGATTAGTATCTCCCAGCACATCTTTGTCTAATAGCTAATGTGTGGTGAGAGTTCTGGACGGGCTGCAGTCACATCATATAGGTGGATGGTTCACATTGGTGGTAGTTTAGGTGATTCTGTAATGTCTAGAAAAGTGCTGTAGTAATGTAACTGTAGGAAAACAAGTAGATGGTTGGGAGACCTTGTGTCTGCTGGAAGTGACACTTGTGTGGACAAAAGGAGGCACTGTTCCTGTGCTGTGTGGAGCCCAAATGCCCCATTGGAGTGACTGAGTACTGTATAAAAAAGATGTAAACCAAGGTCTTGATTCTCTGAGATCAGATCAAGATCATAGGGTCATTTCTTCTAAAAGAGTAGGGTGGTACCCTGATAACCTGCCTAAAGATCCCACTATTAATTACCACCACCTTCAGAACAGGCTTAGTGTCCAATCACATCTGTGCTTAATACTTAATGTATGGTGCATGAACTGGCTGCGGGGCCAATGTCTCAGTGCATCGATAAGGACACTGTAGTGTTTAAATGGTGCCGTCTTTAAGATGAGATGTAAAATTGAGATCCTGATTCCTTTCCTCTAGAGGAGGAATGTTACCCTGATGTCTTGGCAAATTTTCCCACTACTAATCATCTCCATCTACAGAAACTGGCTTAGTCTCTCCCAGGACATCTCTGCCTAACAGCTAATGTGTTGTGAGAGTTCTAGACTGGTTGCGGTCACATCATCCAGGTTGATCCTGCACATTGGTGGTGGGTGATGTTTCTCTCAAATGTCTACAGTGGCGTGTCTAGAAAGGCACTGTAGAAATGTAAGTAAATTTCCAAATAGTTTCTGGATGAGGACAACAGACTAATTGAGGAAATGCACTGTAGAGGAGTTGTTTCGGTGGTTGGTGATGTAGCACGTAAAGATCACATGGAACTGGTGTCACTGAGCATGCATTAACAGTGCCAGTGGGGCTAGATACAGCCTTAGTCACCAGGGAGGCCAGTGTGGATTTACGTTTGTTAAGGGTAAGGAAGGTCTGTAGAGCTAGCTTGGAGGGGGGTGGCTCTGGGATGCCAGACTTCACTGTTGAGCATTCTGGAGGCATTGTGGGCTTGATGACCCACCTGATGACCCCTGTGAAGAGCTAGTAATGCCGTGTGTGGTTTGGGTTCTCATGTGATAGGCTCAATGAGTAACCGTAGAGTAAGGGTAACTGGTTGCTAACTGGATCATAAACAGCCACAGCAACCATAGGGTGTAGCTGTAGGATTGGAACAATAGATTTGTGTGGCTGCTGGTGGTAAGAGAGTAGGGTGGGCCCTATTTAAAGCTCTAATGGTTTGGCATAGGATATTTTACATCTTATCCTGTGTATGATTGTAATTAATAATAATAGAGCACAAATGATACAAGAAAAGACTGCTTCCTGTGATACTAAGCAAACTGTTGGCAGGACCACATATGTTGAAAAATGTACAGAAAAGAAGCACCTTTTTAATAAATCACTGAGCCTCATTCACTTCTTTTTTTCTTACATTTGTTCTTAAATATTATTGTAATTTAAGTTACAATATCACACAACTGAAGTATTGAAGAAAGCTCATTATCCAATCGCAGCACTCAAAGGCATAAGTGTGCTGTTGAGTGGGTGTCGATTCAGCTCTAAGCGAAGAACAAACATTGTTGGATGTCAGAATCTTTGTGAAAACTGTATAAGTGGTATAAATTATATAAATATAATTTTATAAAGACATTTCTACTGAAGAATGCTTGACGAATTGTTGACAAATTAACTTTTTGACCCATCATTGCAAATGTAATTAATGTTAAAGTTACTGTTAGGATTAGGGTCAGATTTAGGTTTTAGCTTGAGGTTAGAACACAATTAGCTAAAATTATTTAGCTACACAAATTAACAGAAAACAACCCGCTGTAGTAAAATTAGCTCTCTGAGAACAAAACCAGGAAATATATTATATGGTTAGAGCTGAATCAACTGCGGGAGCACCTAATATTGTTCATTTTAACAATAAGCTCCAACTTCCCTGCACCCCCCCACACACACACATTCCCTCCCACACTTCTCTCCCATGCATCCCTGTAAAGCCTCCTTATCCATCCTTGCCAATTTGTTGACATAACTCTGCCATTACCTCAGCGGAGAGCCATCACAGTGTTCAGGATAATTTCATTAACAAGAGAAGAGCTGCAGCTGCAGGAGGATGGAAAGAGAGAGAGTGAGCGAGAGAAGGGAGGGGGGAGCTCTCTTCTTTTTTCCTCAGTGAATGACAGGAATGCGTCGACTTGAGAGATCGTGAGTGTGTGTGAAAGGCAGCATATGCAGCTGTGTAGGGCTGCCCTGAGAGGGAGAGTAATAAATACTGTCACATTGCTCCACTGCTGCACACGGTGTTGAGTGCTCAATAAGAGAAGCCTCTCTCAGGTCGTTAACTACCCAGGTCTGCATCTGCAAGGCCTGGGGAAAGGCAGTGGGTCAGGGATGGGCTACAGTCACCAGTGAGTTCCATCTATAAGCCTGGGAACAAAGCACATCTTCAGTCAGTTCAGAGCTACATCAGTTTATAACTTGAATCTGGGCCGTTTGGTAGACATATTTCAGACATGAGAGTCTTTCAAAAATCAATGATGGTATCAGTGAGTATGTGAATAATCAACTAATCAAACCTTTAGACTCCAGTGTTCAAATTTCTATCTGTGCATTTAGTAAAAACCACACACAAGTATGGAGTTGTTGTGCCCCTCTGGCATCAATGTCCTGTGGGGTACCACTGTTATGCAGTTGGGAGGCACTCAGTGTACAAGTAGTCAATTCTCAGTACACCTTCACTATGGCAGCTCTAGAACATCCCACAAAGTTAAGAGTTTCCAATTTGCTACCACCCTTTTCCCAGTACTCTATTTTCATGCCGTCTTGTACATTAGTCAAATCATGTCTTTTGCCAGATTGTTTTGCACTCTGCTACAACTGACTGGTGTGCTCGCTTATTTATACAATGCAGCAGATCCTTTCACTAGGCACCCTTCATTCCAAACCAGGGGTTGTTGTAATATTGACTGTGTGTGTGTGTGGGTATATATATATATATATATATATACAGTGGTAACCCTACTTACAAGTTTAATCCGTGCAGGAGCTGAGCTCGTTAGCTGGTTTGCTCGTTAGCTGGATGCATTTTCCCCATAAGAATACATGTAAAACTGATTAATCCGTGTCAGCCAGCCAATATACAGTATACTTTAATATGCTAAATAATGTGTTTATATGGGTTTTTAAAACATAAACGAGATGACGACGGCACTCGTGTAGTCTGGCGGCTAAGGAGGACAGGAGGATGGGCGTACGTGTATGACATGGTTACACTTATCATATGAAAAGTAAAAGTTAAATATATCTAACTTTCTTGTTCACTACCTTTTGCTACCTTAGTGTCGCTTTCACTTTCACTGGACAGCGGTCAAAGGTAATGACTGACTTCTTCTACGGTAGCATCTAGGGGATGCTACGACTGCAGCGCCCCTAGCGGTTTGGCATACTTGAAGAAATTTACGCTACCCGTTACTTGGAATTTTTACCTGGAACAAAAATATTCCGAGATCTTGACTCGTTACCTGGAATACTCGTTAGTAGGGATGCTCGTAAGTAGGGTTACCACTGTATATACACAGTACCAGTCAAAATGTCTGGACATTCAGTGGTTTTTCATCATTTAAAAATGCTCTGCATTGTACATTAATACTAAAGTCATTCAAACTATGAATAAATACATCTGTATTTATTTAGTAAACAAAAAATGTTAAACAAACCAGAACATGTTTTATATTTTACATTCTTTAAAGTAGGCGCCTCTTGCTTAGATGCCAGCTTTCTTGGCATTTTCTCAGTCAGCTTTATGAGGTGAGGCTTTCAGTTAACAGCTGTGTCTTGTTAAGAGTTCATGACTTGCATTTCTTGCCTCTTAATGTGTTTGGGACATCAGTTGTGTGTCTACTTTGAAGTAAAATCTAAAACATATTTTGGTCTGTTTAACACTTTTAACTTTACTACATGATTCCTTATGTGTTCCTTCATAGTCTGGATGACTTCAGTGTTAATTTACAATTTAGGAAAAAAAAAAGATGAATATTTTGTGTATTATATATATTACACCAAACCCAGCTATACATCAGGCTGAAGGCCACTATCAAAGCAACCTGAGCTTGAATACTGTCTCAGCAGTGCCACAAGCTGATTGCCTCCATGCCACGCTGTAGTGATGCAGTAAAAAAAGGAGCCCCACCCAAATATTGTGTATATAAATGAACATGTGTTATAGGTGGATTTCTGATTCTAGAAGCTGTACTGATCAACATTAAAATAAGTTTAAGTATAATTATTATATTTGTAATTATTATTCAATTATTAAATTAATTACAATTAATTATAGCTTAATTAACTTTTTTTTAATTAAATTACCAAAAATGTGCCTTTTCACAACATTCAAATTTTCTCATGTATGGCTATGCATACACATCTGTGGGTGTGTGTATTTCCTACTAAATACATGGTCATATATTGTATATAGTACAGAATCTAGCTGCTATACATAGCTGCTTCAGATTAAATTAAGCAGTAGGAGTATATGATGCCACATTTCTGTAGTTAATTAGAAAAGCAAACTAGCTCACTCAAGTCACATGATCTAAATAGTGGGGGGCGAAGATCACCAAAATACAGTACATTGTCTTTATTTTATTTTTTTGCTGAGTGTGGCATAGTATCTTGCATCTATTGAGAACTGGCATGTGCAGGAACGTGTTGTGGCAGTGGATTGGCCTGTTTGCTCAGGGTGAGTCCAGGCACCCGAGGAGCACATTATCCACCTATTAAAGCCCTGTAATTATTTACCTTCCTCCTCTAAAAAAGGCCAACATTGCCCAGATAAAGAAGATCCTCTCGCCTTGCAAGTGCTGTTTGATTTGAGGCTGGAGAGGGCTCCAAGCAGAATGACTACAGTTGCTCTGTATTGTCAGAGCAAACATTCCAGAGTGCAGGATCACAGCAATGGGTACACACACTCACAACACCCCCAACCACCACACACACAGCCACACATCTTGAGTACACACTGACCCACACACATGTATTTACAGAGGTCCATTCTGAGCCGCTGGTTGCGGAGGGCAGGGCCTGGTCTGGCAGAGGCCAAAAAGTCAGCGTGGACAATGAGCACAATGCCCATTAGGCAGGGACTGTCAAAGACTACAGGGTGTGTTCCATCCAGCCCCAAGGTCTTAAGCCAATATTTGAGCAGACTCATGGGCGTGCTGACTGCCAATGATGGGGGCAGGAAGGGCAGGGAAACAGGCCAAACAAGCAGGCTCTTCCTTCTCTCTGACAAGCAGGTGAACAAACACGCATCCGCGGGCACACAAGATGGCATTTATCTAGGGAGAACACTGGAGAGCCATGATAGAAATGCAAGAACAGAGCAGTTGGCTCCAAGCTTGCATGTCTGAAAGTGTGATTTTGTGTCTCGTGATGACTTCTCATTAATCTCATGTTGGCTCGTCTGAATCGTACAAGTACACGCTGGGCCTCAATTTAGAGAAGGCACAATCCGACAGACTCAACAGCTAGCTAAAAAGAAAATTAGAATAAAGATTTGTATCCTTAAAATAAAATAAAAAAACGGAATAAAATGATATTCATTAAAAAAAAAAAAAACTTTCATATTTTATATGCATTACATGTAAAGTGACATTTCAAGGCTTTTTTATTTTACTGTTAATCAGTATGTCTTAAATCAGAAATCCAGACTGTATCATTATTAGAATATTTATTATACTATTTTAATGACTATATTAACTGTAAATAATATAAAAGATGTGAATTAAATTAACACAAATGTATTTTTTTCATAATATTGTAATTTTTGAAGCCGCACTAATATTGTTTAGCATGTCTTAAGCTAAAGGTCCTTACGCCTTGTACTAACATAACTTATAAATTATTTACATAAATGCTTTCTGGACAAAAGGGATGCTTTAAGAATGTACAATACAAATTAATAGATGTACCACGTGTAAATGCTGACTATTTACATGACCAACTACATGTAAAAACAAGTTAGAGGTATTTTTCTTGTATATAGTTTAGCATCAGTACGGCTTTGGCACGGCTTTTAACGTATCTGAAGCCTCGGCCTCAATGCAAAAGCTTTGGGCTTGTTTGCAAAGGGTTTTAGTGTCTGCTAAGAAACCATTCTTGCCAGTCAAGTAATGTCACCAGACTGCGTTTGGTGCAGCCACACTATACCACTTACAAAATGAATGCGGCCCTAAGATACCCCCACGCTGGAACAAGTGGCAGGGCCCTAGAGAAGCCACTCCGCAGGGAGGGATCAGCAAGCCTGTAGATACACTTTCATCCTGGCAACGAATCCCTCAGTCCTCCCTTCCCCATCCCAAACAGCAGTGTTTACCTAAAGGATAAGGGAACTGAGGCAGGACCTCACCTGCTGGCCCTGGGGTTGCTATGAATACCCCAATAATCCTCCTAAGTCCATGCAAACTCACCCAGCCTAGAGTTCCTAGACCCAAAAAAAGAAGCACTCTGTTGCGGATCTGCTTTCCATGGCAACAGCCCTTATCTTCACATGAAAGTGGGTGCCTGTCATGAGGCAAAACCTCACCCTCCGCCTCAGCGCTCTCCCGCTGTTTCAAAGGCTTTCACAGGCTGCTGTGTTTACCTCCCCTGCTAGAGGACGGCTGGTGTGTTAAATTAAGTCCCTAACAGTAAGCGTTAGTGTCCCTTTATGAACGAACATAAAATGACAGACTTGTTTTGTCTCAGGCGTGGAAACGGCCATGGAGGAGATTAGCGAGACGAAATATAGATTTGCCATCAGGAATCCATTAAACAGCCTTGTTCCTCCAACAAAGGGCCTAATTCATTTATGGCATTCCAGGCCATGAGACGGTGAGGTCATCTTATTGATTTTTCCCACTTTTCCCATTCAGATGAAGGGTGATGAAGAAAAGGAACTCCAGGCTCAGGCAGGGACACATGAGCCAACGCATGAGAAACTGCATCCACACGGCTATTCAACTTCTCCCTTACACATTCGGGGTACGAGCAGGGGGATAATATCAATGCTAAATGGTTATAGTAATTTATGATTCACGCCAAGACATGGGCTGGGGGGTGGGAGAGTGGGGTAAGGGAGATAACTGACCTTTGTGGCTTGGCTCAAATCCCCCTGGGCCTAATTCACCAGGGGAATGGACCCCACAGCAGCAATGGGAAGATGCCTCAAACATAATGCACACAATAGACAATTGTGCTATGGGTTCTCTCTTTCCTTTAAGCATCAAGCCGAGGAGACAGTAACGGGAGAATGCAGCCTGTTGCTTTCTCAGGAAGGACAACAAAGCCGAAGAAAAAAAAGTGCCAAATCAGCAATAAAGACAAACACTTGGGCCTCAATTTTCTCTACAGGAATAAAGTAGAAGGTAAAGATTCCAGATCAAGACACCCTGTAAGATTTAAAGTCAAACTATTTCCTCATGCGAGACCTACAGACCATCAGCTGATTAATCCCACTTGTACATCTTTAAGGTAATAGCTTATTGATTAGATAAACCAAGAACTAAAATATATATATATTGTGCTTCCCTAAAAGCTGAAAAGTAAGCCATGTATAGAGACGTTCATGCTCATCTTCCAATTCACAAGCTGTGCATTTTAGCTCTGCCAAATGATTTCAGAAAAGGAACATCATATTATGGGAATTTGCTAATGCTGTTTTCAATTTAAGAGAAAAACCTCCTTTAGTCATTTTCAAAAGAGTCCAATTCTGAGATGTCGCAATCCTCTAACTATCATCCTGGGCAACAAGTAAGTACTGGAAAGCCTACTTAATCACTTGACATTTAAACAGCGCATCAGCTTTCGATTCCAGTTTTAAACAGAACATCTAAATTTACAAAAACAAATGAACCAAATTTTTTTAAAAGAATCCTGCCAGTATGATGCAGTCAGTCTAACTGGGCTCTCTGCTTTTGATCACATCTTTGTGGGTGGCATATGAAAAGCTGAACCCTGCCCTGGCCATGGCGCTTCATCAACTGCTTCTGCACGGGACAGAGACACTGCAAAGCCCAAGGGGGAAGGCCCGAGGCTGAAGACAAGCCTGCGAACAAATGGTAACATGGCCCAATCTGCCCAAGCACTGAACTACTGAATTTATTTCCTTTTCTCAAAGCTTTATTCACCAAGTGACTCTTGGTACCCACCCTCTACGAACCCCCCTTCCCATAAAAAACAGGACCGGGTGGTGGGGTGGGAGCATGGTAAAAGAAAGAGTCAGAGAAAGAACAAGTCAGTCCTTTTTTTGGCGAGGGGAGAAATAAGGCTTTGTGTGTGACGGCAGCGGTGGCACATTTGACAGGTCTTTACCAGTCTCCCACTCTTTTGTGTCCATCACATAATGGAGAAAAAACACAAACTGAGCCAGTGTGGCGTTGTGGCCTGGGCTATTAGTCAACGTGACGGCCTTTGGAGATGCTAATAGCCATATAGTGTGTCCTCCTATTCCCCCCCACCTCCTTAGAAGCCGGTTATCTGATAGCACAAAGGCATTCTGCTGGAGGTTGACTTCTTCTTCGCCCCTATTGAGATGCTGCATGGAGTCATTAGGTTAAAGCCTCTTTCTCCAAACAACCCCCCAAAACCGCCCCTTTTTCTGTCTTTCTTAACAAACAGGGGAATATAATCGTTCTCCGAGGGCACACAAGAAGCAGCCAGTCAAGGCTGGAGCGTATGCATGTATATGGCCCTCAGGTGCTGGAAGGGATATAGAGCCCCTCTCTCTCACTCACTCTAAAAAACAAAAATCGCACCCCCATCTCCACAATTCCCCTTGCCCCCCTCCGGCAAGGTTGCGATGCCAGGAACAATCAGGCCCTTGTGAAATGGGAGAGGATGCCCAGGAGTTAAAGACACCCCCCCCATACATACTGCCCCACGTTATTCAACAGGCCAGACTGGAGCTTCGGCTCCAGGGCCTCCACAAGCTTTCACACGTAGCCCACAGGTCCTGCAAGCACATGGGCCAGAGAGCAAGGAGCCAGGAACCAAGAACAGATACCACCCGCACAACACGGGTCATATTCTCACTGCTTCATTAGCTGCAGGACATGTACAAAACCAACTCAAACCACTGGATACTTAGCATGAACGTTCACTCAATATCCTCCTTGCATTGTTTTCAAGACGCATCCATGCACAAGGAAGTATTATTAATTTAATGAAAAAGAACAAAGCTAATAGCAAACTGGGCAAAATACATAGTTGTTATATTTAATATTAGTAATCTTGTTGATTTTGTCTTGCATGAATTCTCAAAATCGTGCAGTTGTAAAGTGATTATTTCAGTGAGTGTCCAAGTATGAGTGATATTTATACACTGTGCAAGAATTATAAACCCAGATGTGCAAGACAATGGCATAATACTAGTGCATGTCCAAAAATGAGAATATTGTGATAGCTCATTTGTGTTTTAATTAATTAAAACTATATTTTATACTATTACACGTAAAGTGACATGATTAAAGCCTTTTTTGTTTTTCATGTTGATACTCTTTAATAGTAATTTACTTAAAATGAAATATTCTATTATATATATATATATATTCTATTATTATAATTTTAATTCAGATTTCAATGAATTATAAGCCAAACTGATTAACAGTAAGACAAATAAGGCTTACAATATAATGAATATAAAATTGTCTTGTGAACAAGTCTTAACTAAACAATCATACAAAATAAACAGACCAATTAAAATGTTAATCAAATGTTTCAGGGAATGACTTACAAGAGTTGTTTTACTTTCTATTAATATTTATATTATTCTATAAATTAAAACATTTAACCATTGAAGATGTGACTGAATTAAGATGTTAGTTAATATTTAAGAATATACATTTTTGGAGAGAGCAGTCTTTCTCCTTTATTACTGCTCTTCTCCATGAGCTCCGTTTTACATTCATTTCCTGTTTCCCTGGGGTATACACATAAGGTTACTCACATAAAAAATCCCTTTGTCATCTGTCAATATCGGTAGAACTTAAACGTTGTCAAAGCAGTCACCTCAGATGAGAAAGAAGGTTGTGTACCAGTGGATTATAAAAAGCGTATTCAATTAAAATCATTTCAAAAGCATGAACAGCTTGCTTCTTGCCAGGGAAAAGATGTGAGTGCACTGCCAACTCGTACAGTAGGTAGGATGGCAAGAGAAACCCAAAGATCTGAATTTCAAAACTGCGCCGGTTAGTTGAATCTCAAAATTGTCACATTTCAAAATCAACCGTCGGAAACAGTCACGTCTAAGACCAGAAGCTTTTTGGAAGACATTCAAGATGCCTTTCCTCAGACCAGACCACAAAATGCAATGCCTAAACATGGCAAAATGTCACTGGATCTACAAATTGCATTATATGTGGTTAGTTCGGATATAAATGGTCACCATCTCCACCAGCAGGCATAAAAGGCTGTGTTAACCTTTCATGAAGACAATCACAGCAAACACATGAAATATCTCAGAGAAATGATCACAGGAATACAAAATCAAAGTTTTGCAATGGCCCTCTCAACCTCCAAATTTGAGCCCAGCTAAAACCTCTGGTGTGGATTGAGGGCAGTTCACAAAGATCTTTTGCATCGAGGTGTGGCCCAAGAAGACTTCTCTCATTTCTTAGAGGGTGGCTCTGGGGGTGCCAATGTTTTAAAAGTATACGTTATTCTTGAAATAAAAACTTTTGTAGTAATGATTTCTCTTAGAAAAATGTAAAGCTATTCTATAAGAAATCTAATAAGTAAATAAGAAATCCAAATATTGATTAAGGAACATTTAAATAAGTATGTGATTTATTTTACATGTTTGGCTTTGTTGAGTTTTTTAGGGGTTGCCGGCTGAAAATGAGGTACAAATGCTGCTAATTACTCTCTAAGTGTCAAACGTATCATAAGAAAAAATAAACCTATGTAGGGAAAAAATTCTGGGCCAATTTAAGTTTAAATTTGTGTGTCCCAAATATAAATGTTTCATGTCTCTGATGTATCTCATCATGATATTATGAACAAAATTAAAATGAGAAAAAGATGACTATGCATTTGGTTGTGAACCCTTTAGATTTTCTATACATCTGCATAAAGTTGACCTAAAATTTTACCAGCTTGTCACAGTCCTAAAAGCAGACTAAGGGAACCATACAGATGAGACAAAAATATCAGACACAGTAGTATATTTAGAGGAAACTCCAATATTACATGTCTGTAAGTGGCAAAAGTATGTAAACCTTCACTTAAAGTATATGGCGTGACCCCTTTGGCAATAACTGCACATAAATAAATAATCAAGTATAATATTTTTGTCTCATTCATTTGATTTGGTTCTCTTTATGTACTTTAAGGACTTATGTGAAGGTTTAGATCCAATTTAAGCAGTAATACAGAAAATACTAAAGGGTTCACAAACTTTCAAGCAGTATTGTACATTGCTAATGAAAATGAAGCTGGAGACATGAGTGGCATAATTAAGACAGGAGAGTGGTAGCATAATTAATAGAAAGTCCATTCACTCTGATGAATTGACATACTTCTAAATAAAATGCATCATCTCACTCACTCTCATGGTAGATGACAAAATCTAATCTGTAAAATGAAGTTTTATTTGAACATCAAAAAAAAACTTTAATCCTGATTGTGGCCATAAAGATAAATATAGTAATACAGTTGCATATAGCTTATTGTGCCATTACACAAAAAAGCAGTCCATGTAAAGGTTAAATACCATCAAGCTTAAAAAAGGAGGTAGACAATATTAAAGATGATTGTTCATACCAGCTAAAACTGAAGCAGTAGATTATTAATATTCATTTTATTTTACTTTCTTTAACACCAGTTTAATAAATAAACCGCATCTGAAGGTGTACAACATGCAAACATGACAATCTACAACAAAAAAAGAAAAAAAAATATTTCAACCTATTTAGATGGACATATTACTCTTACAAACATCACACTCTGATACCCACCCTCCCCCGCTGTGATGCCAGATCCATGATTTTCGCTACATTTACACGTGCACAATGTATATTTACCTATTTATACATAGCTGTCAATGCTTTTCTCCATATGGGGATTTTACAAAATCCAATTAAACAGCACAAATGTTAGAGATTTTAAAATGTGCAATATTGGTGGGAATATAAATGAGACTGAGGGCTCGGAAAGAAGGTGGCAAGAGAAAAACCAAACGGCGCGAAACAATTAGAGTCCCTTAACTTTAGAAATCTGCAGCTATAGAGATGGTTAAAGATGAGAGAGGAGAGACAAAAAGCAGAGAGAATTGTTTAGTGAAAGGCAAAAAACAGGGCAGGGCAGCATTTAAAAGAACAAATTGCGCCTCAAACTATGTACGTATATTTTTCTTTATGGAGGAGGTGGAATTCAATGGGTATCACAGGCTTCAGTGAACCTTAAAATAATAAAAAAAAGTCATCTTTAAGTGCTTCATTTCAAATTGAGCATGTAGCACACAGGCAAAATACTGAGATTTTCAGTCAAAGACTACTTACTAGTGTCCCAACTCCATTAAGTCATACCTCTGATATGCTATAGATCCAGAGCATGAAGGTGTGCCATTTTGGCTTCACCGTTGTGTATCTAAGATCACAAAAATGAACGGGAGGCTCTGTGGCCGTGGAGAAACTGCGGGCCAAAAAGAACAGTTTAAGACAAAAGACATTTGGGATGCTCCAGCAGCCAAATCAACAACAGATGATCTTAACCATGTGCCTTCTCCATAAACATCACTGCAATTAATAAAGAAGGCCAGGGAGGGGAAAAAAGAGAGAACTGTACAAAATCTTCATTTATTGGAAATGAGGGAGAAGACACAGAAAGCCTCTAAGTGCATATGTCTCTCTTTTTCTCTCTAGGTCTCTCTTTCATACCATGTCTCCCCCACAGACGTCTCTTCGGTCATACATGAACAGATCTGGTTAACACATCAGATTTTATGTGCTAAAAGAAAGAATAAAGCACAGGGCTATGACAGGCACTGCTTTCTGCTTGTGCAAGCACTCCTTTCCAACAGTGATCAAATGTTCGACAAAGTTAAAGGGGCTCCTATGTACTTGACTTGCTATCAGAGGGGCTGCTTTTAAAGTTCTGCTCAGGCCTATGTATGTGTTCATGTTTTCTTGTGCATGAAGAATGATGGTGAGCTACGATGGTGAGCAGTGGTGTTTAAAAACAGAGGAAAGCAGGGAGGCCAGTCAATTAAACAGCAAAAATTGCCTCTTCAGTGCATGTTTCAGGTGAGGATATGATGGCATCCACTGTTCCTGAAAACAAAGACAAATAAAATATGAAATAACAATCCATACATCACAGCCAAAGTGTAAAGACATTAAACCCTACATATTACATCAACTGTGCACTCTCTAACCTGAAAACAACAAAGGAAATAGTAAAAGTACCTGTGGCACTACTTCTCCTTGTGAAGAGCTTCTATGAAGGCTTCAAGTTTCTCCTGGATTTCTCGTACTTTTTCTACAGAAGTACAAAGAGAAAAACAAATTAACTGGTGTTACACCACAGAAAACTCTACTGTAAAGATACACTACACGTCCAAATGTTTGTGGACATCCTTCTAACAAACGCACTCAGTTACTTTATTTACATTTCTACATCGCTGACACAGATGTACAAATGCACGCACAGCTTGGAGCAGATAAACATGAACCTATTGGCACTATGTTCAATGCCAGGTGTGGGCTAGAGCATTGAGCTGAGGAGTAGTGGAACAGAGTTCTTTGGAATGATGGGACATCTGTGGATTGGTGGCTAGAGATCCTGTCTTGTGACCAGAAGGTTGCCGGGTTGAACCCCTGGCAGGTCATGACTGTAAGCACCCTTGACTAAGGCACCTAACCCCTAATTACATCTCAGGTGCCATACATAGGGGCTCCCCATTAGGCCAAGTAAAAAAAAATTGGTGATCATCCTTTTTCACCAAAATTTTGGGTCGGGGGGGTGTTTTTTTTTTTTTTTAGATTGATGGTAGAAAAGTATGTAGCGAATATTAAAATGATGTTGAAAACTTAAATAAACCATGTTAAACATAGATCATGTTCTTCTTGAGTGATTTACAAATTCAACTGAAGTATGAAACATCTCCCCAGAAGACAGGAAAGATGGCAGAAGGACTACAAAAGAAATATCTATAAATGAAAACTATTTAATCTGACAAATGCATCCATCAACAAATTGGTTGTGAGCTCACCACTGGAAGCGCGGATGCAACGAAATTTCTGGTCAGGGGAAAATCCCCCGCTTGGCCCGGCACCCTGCTGGAAGACGATTAGCGTCCTATTGATACGCTAATTACATGACAAACTCTCCAGTGCAAAGTGAGGGAAACCAGTTTCACAGAAAGACACTAAGAATACGATATTATATTTTACAATCAAACGAAGAACACAGAGAAAATGTATTTATTTATTTATTTTAGATCGTTTTAGAGATTTATTTATGCATTGCCGTCTCCAGCGCAAAGTGAGGAAAATCTCAGAAATTCACAAAGACACACAAACACTCCAAATGCCATATTATATTTCAAAATGAAACGAAACTCAGAGAGAATGTATTTATTTATTCATTTTAGATCGTTTTTTTATGCATTGGCATCTTCAGGGGTTAAAAATTTGTTTGTTAAAAAAAAAAAAAAATGGTCGGGTCCTTTTTAGAGGGTCGGGCGGGGATGATCACCAATTCTTATTTTTTACTTGGCCTTACTTCAGGCATGTATTCTCACTGTCCCTTTATTGTGTACACTAGCATGTTTCACTGCACAAACGGGTTCAACGTGGAGATCAAATTCCTCTGCACATCGGCCGATAATTGTGCACTTTACTTTGTGATGGTTCTCCATCCAGTACCTTAGGGATCAGTTGGAGAGGTGGAGTGATCATACAACATCATGACACATATTGCTGATTGCTATCAAATCTTCACAGCAATGCTCCAAAATCTAGTAGAATGTCTTCTCTGGAGAGTAGAGACAGATACTCCAACAAAAACAGGATCAACTCCCTTTAATATCCTTGATTTCAGAAATAACAATGAATGAGCAGGTGTCCCAGTATTTCTCTTCATCTAAAGTATCAGTGATGCAAGTTCGTTGGAGTATCATGGGACCTGGAAAACGTTCCTTCACCCTTTTGAAAGTAACGTAATGGGCTCATGAGCTGCTGTGGTTTGGTCCCACCTTCTCAGTTACGCAAACAGCATATGGCAGCCTGTAACAATTTAGAGGTCTGTGCTAGTAGTGTTGATGAAGAGGTGGTGTTCCATTGCACTACTTTAGCTCCACATAACCACTTCAAAGCCCATGCCCTAGAGGCTCAGGTTGGCATTTAGTCAGTCAAACAAGTTTCTTTAGTACCACAAAAAGTAGGACATACCATTATCTATAAAAAGCCAAAAGTATAGACAGTTCAGGTTCAATGTAGCAATAGTTTGAATGCTCATACATAAAAAAAAATACTGTCATATAGTGTAAACCACATCTATTTGAGATTACTTAACAGCATCGTAGTCTAAGGCAAGTGCATTTGGCCATGTAGTTGTGCTAATTGCAAGGCTTCCATTACTGTTAGCTTCCAAAAGCTCCCAATACTGTTAGCCTCATTAGCCATGTAACTTCAGTGCAAAATTAAAGAAGCAAACATGCCTTGGCTGACTGACCAGATTTGACGTAAGGGGAAATGTTTTCTTTTTTAATGTTCATTTTGTAAAATTATTTATTCTTCCGTCTAATGCAATGGTTCTTAACCTTTTTTGAAGCACCGAACCCACCAGTTTCATATGCGCATTATCTGAACCCTTCTTTAGTGATAAATAAAATATGATTTTTCTTTCCAAATTCAAGATATAAGTATGTTTTTTTTTTTACTGGCGCACAAAATGAGCCGTGCATGAACATCATCTTGCTCAAAGAACAAAACCAACACAGTGCATGAACTCACAACAAATTACGGTATTACTTTATTCTGTCCCTGAAAAAATATTTCGGCCTCATAAAAGAATTTCAGCCCTCCCAAAATTTTTTTTTTACCATTTTAATAATTAAAAATTTATTTATTTTTTTTTTTTTAAGAATTGAAATTTTTTAATAACTTAATTTTTTTAATTTTAAATTTAATTTGTTTTTGGCCAAGCGGGGCGCGTCATCACGACTTTACACAAGTGTGTCTACCTCCGTGGCAGAGGCTTCTCCGAACCCCCGAGACCGACTCATCGAACAACAAGGGTTCGATAGAACCCAGGTTAAGAACCACTGGTCTAATGACTCCTTTATTGATGTTGGTGTCTCCTCGGACTGGCATTTTACTAAAAATGAAATCAAATCAAGTGTGCTACTTTTAGATTTAACAAAACCCCAGTCTGAAGGGGACTTCATCAGAGAAAATAACATTACCACAGACTTCTGCAGTCCAATCCCTATTATTCATAGTTATTTTCTCTGATGAAACCCCCTTCACACTATTTGGGACATCTGGATAAATGACTGTCCGGAGAAGAAAAAGTGAGCGCTACCATGAGTCCTGTGTCATGCCAACAGTAAAGCATCCTGAGATCATTCATGTGTGGGATTGCTTCTCATGCACGAGAGTGGGATCACTCAAAATTTTGCCCGAGAACACTGCCATGAATAAGGAAAGGTATCAAAACATCCTCCAAGAGCAACTTCTCCCAACGATCCAGGAGCAATTTGAAGATGAACTGTGCTATTTCCAGGATGGAGCACCATGTCACAAGGCAAAAGTGATAACCAAGTGTCTCAATGAGAAAAACATTGAAATTATGGGGCCAGGAAACTCCCCAGATCTCAATCTCATTGAGAACTTGTGGTCAATTCTAAAAAAGTGGGTGGACAAAGAAAAACCCAGAAACTGATCAACTCCAAGCAAGGATTAGGCAAGAATGGGTTGCCACCACTCAAGATTTTACCCAGATGATGATATCCTACATGCTGAGGCGAAGTGCAGAAGTCTTAAAGAGGAAGGGTCAACGCTGTAAATATTAAGCCTTTGTTTAAACTGGATGTGTTTGTCAATAAAAAGTTTAAAAATGTATGGAATGCTTAATAATTGTACTTCATTATACCATATCAACATCTGACAAAAGGTTCTGAAAAAACTGAGGCAGCAAACTTTGTGCAATCCAGAATAGGTTCCATTCTCAAAATGTTTGGCCACGACTGTGCTTTTACATGTAATAAATACAAAACATGATGGTTCACCTTTTTGAATGAAATTATGAAAAATGAACTGTCACAATATTCTTTGACGTGGCACTACATACTGCGTTTTAAATAGGTCTCAGGTGGTCTTTGACTGTTGAACTGTATTGTATAAAGGTGAAGTGTGAGTGCAATCATGTGAACACGCTCAATTGTCCCACAAAATTTAACCACAGAAGCCTCAATGAGCTTTCTACACAGACACTCTGCTCCAAGCTTGTGCTGTAACTGAATCCTGCCATGCGAGGCTCGTGCGACCGTTTTATGAGTGTTATGGCACGGGGGTTCCCCTTTCTGTGCAGAGGTGAGGCATGAAAGGAATAAGCCAGCCTTTGTAGACACCTCTGCGGTCTGAAACACAACACTATGACCCCTCACACTCACACACACACACATGCACGTGTGCAATCTCTCACAAATAATTTTTGTCCCTTGAAACATGACCCTATGGCACCTTTCCCTGCACACTTCCACACATACACACACGGTATGGCAGGGAGCAGCAATAGTGCTTGATACTCTGTTAGAATGTCAGCATATAAAAGAGGGAGATGGTGGAGATTAGGGAGGGTAATGGAGGCATTAGAGCTGGAAGAGGGCACGCTGATGCACTGCAGGTGTGGAGATGAAACACAAGCTGGACGAGGCTTCTCATGGGAGACACTCCAAACACCTAAACCTGTGGAAACCTGGCTGTTTAACTGTCATTACATACTAGCAACTTGGCCCATTTCACTCAGACCAACACATTGCCTAGGATGAGTTTGGGAAAAAGTCAGTACTGCTCACAGACTGAAAAACAGCATAACTAATCAAACAGTGAGGAAACAACGGTCAGTGCAAATTGTCTGGCCATGGCTGAAATTGACAAAACTCAATCTAAAGTGACAGGCTAGACTAAAATAGACAAAACAGGCCCGATTCTTACCAGTATGCTTACAATCTACAAACCAACAACACATTTGTAGACTCGCAGCCTTTCCAATTTTAAGGAATAAAGCACAGCGAAAGGATGGCAAGCACATTTGTGTGCTCTTTGGCTTATCGTGTCTGAAAAGACTGTGAGAAACAGACATTTATTTCTTTCCACCATCTGTTTGTTCCACATGGAAGAATGTAGGATGACGATGAAGAAAAGGCCAAAATAAGGCTTTTCTTTTCACTGCAACGGAAATGTGACACCAGGGGAAAGAAGTGAGCGCTCTCACTCCTTACACTGCTCCTGTGTGTCCGAGAAGTTGGATCTAAACTCCATTTAGGCCCCTGTTTACCCAAGAGATGAGCTTCTGGACACATCCATTCATGAGTCCCCACTCTGTATCTGGTCATGAATATTCCCATAATCCTTTGGCCCCTGTCCCAGCAGCCCCCCTTCTTTTTTTCCAGTGGGGGAAAAAAAGAAAAGGGGGGTGGCTTTTACTGTTGCTGGGGTTCCTCCTCAATCCCTTCTTTCAAAGAGGCTCTTGCTTGATCTCCACATGAAATGATATCTCTTTCACTCCCACTCTTACTGAGCCCTAAGCCTCCTGTGCCGGGCACGGCAGAAGGCTGAAGAAAGCCTTTAATTGACCTGTAATTAGACTGTGAAACAGTGTGGCCAAGGAGAAAGGACGAATGAGAGAAAGAAGCGATAGTTGAGGCACGAGATACGGTTTTGGAGCTGGAGGAAGAAGGAAAACAAGAAGCTGAGGGAAACCCAATCCTGCCCCTATAATAGGTATCCCTTCAGTATTTGCCATCAAGGTGGGCAGTCAATAGGAAGGGGAAAATAGCCAAAGAAATTAAAATGTGGCAACAGCTTTTTCACATGCTTACGTTTCACTGCCCAAAAAGTCTGAGAAGCGGTTCAGAGACTGGCTCTGCGGGTCTTCGGAAACTCAATGTGTCATTTCAAAGGACGGCCATTTTTATGAAAGTCTGAAAAGAGAACTCTTTGAAAGCGGAGACTGGTAGTCTCTCTGAGATAGACCTCCTAATGCAACGAGCAGAAAAGGCTGCCGCTGCCACTTGATTTGTCTGAAAATCCATACAATAACATCAGCTATAAAAGACAGCAGGAGAGGAACATGGAGGTGGCACATAAAACAGCATGTCAACAGCGCAACACCCCAGCAGTGGCAGCACTACAAATCAGCACTCAGACTTATCTTTAAAACAGATGGCTATGAGGAGCAGAGGAACTATAGGCCTGTTCCACTATAGAGAGGGGTGAGTTCAACAGAAGGGGAAAAAGCATTCTAGTACATGCTAAGGAGAATGATAAGCACTAGACTTAAATTCTAAAGCAATAAATAACACTGACATGACTCATACAAGACAGTAAATGTCAGAAAATGTGTATAAAGGCAAGTTTATGTATTATATTACTAAATATATTTTTGTTTAATGACTGTACACCACTACTGAAGACAAACATTTCACTGCAAAAGTTGAGACCCAGAAAGCATTTGCGCTTGAGTGCCCCGTGTGTGTACTTGGAATTAACAGAGAAAGGGTGGCATTGAATGTTGTGTACCAGAAAGCATTTGTGCTTAGGGCACCCAAATGTCTAGCGCCAGCACTGCATGTAGTAATAGCTTTCATCAATAATAAATACAGAATAAGTTAGATTAGAGATGGCAAAATGTCATATCGTGAGAATGTGCCCCAATACGTGCCCTGCACTAAATTCAAATAAAGAGGACTTAACTACTCTCCTTTTAATTAAGCATTTCCATTTAAAATGGTCACATGCTGTGATTTAAATCATCATAACATTTTTTTTGTCATATTGGCCAGCTCTAGTTTAACTCTTATAAGCCATTGTCATTGCAAGTAGTAAAATCATTTAATTCTCAGTTGTTGTCCATATAAACTATGAGGGCTATTCAGTTCTAAGCATTAAACCAACACTAATTGTAAGTTTAAGTAGAATTAAAAACATTTTAAATATTATTTAATTATATTAATATATTTTTTAATTTAAAGTAAAAAAATAAAAATTATATTTATCATACACGGATATTTCAAGACTTTTACTGCTGGATCAGTATGGCTTACAGCTCATTAAAATTATAAATCCAGAATCTCAAATTATTTGAATTTTTTTTTAATAAATAAATTACTTTTCAAATAATCATTATAACAAAATAGCTTGAAATATGTCACTTTACATGTAATGAATATAAAATATGCCAGTTCCCTCTTTTGAACTAAAATACAAAACACATGACATTACGATTTTTACAGATGGACTAGTATTCATTTTTGAAAAATAGAAAAAACCTGCTGACACAGGCACCATTTTTGTTAAATCATCTAAGTACCAGCATCTTACCAATCCTAAACTTGGAATGGTATCTGAAAACAAACTGTACCAAACTCCATACACACACTCCTCGGCTGTTATGATGGAGGCAGCCACTTGTGAGAACTTCGCAGACTAGAACGATGCCAGCCCAGGTGTACAGACCACCTCTCTGCTGAACTCTTCACCTATCCCTCACTGCTGGCCTTCAATAAGCATTTAATTACAGACTACAGCCGGGTGCCAGGCTAGGGGCAAGTGAGGGCCTGGAATAGCAGAGAAGCAGCCTGAGGGACAATAGTGGGCTGTCTGCCCATGTGCCTCTATGAGATGGAGAATATTTTAGAAAAAGGGAGTGTGTGAATGTAAGGCATGATGAGTGTGTGCTGGAGGGAGTTTTCTAATAACCACATGTCAATCAAGACCCCACCTCTGACCTTACATGGCCATCATATACACACCCATACACATAGACGTGCGCACACAGGTGGCTAAACTCCCCACCAGTGTCCTCCCCAGCTGGTGCCCATCGATATGTCAATATACAGCAACTACTGCCAAAATAGTAAACAGCAGCAAATTCCTTGATGACTAAACAAGAGTCAGAATGTCATCTCAATCCTGAAGGGGATTAGCCCGAGCTGGATGGAGAACCAGACACCTTTGCTTGTACATTGTTTAACTAATGTGTGAGCCAAAGCCCTTTCACTCACTTCTGATTTAAAGCCAAAACATTAAATAAATAAAATGTTTAAAAAAAGGCTGCTGGAAGTAGCTCCTTCCCTCTCTCTCTAAAAGTTAATGTGTGTTGAGTGTTCTGGTGCAGATTAGCAGCTGTCACATCATCCAGGTGGATGCTGCCCATGAGTGGTGGTTGTGGTGAGTTTCTAAAGTCTGTACCAAATGTCAAACCACTACAGAAATGCAATTGTATGTATACTTTACCAATTAGCAAGCAAACAAACGTGTTTCATTGCAATTTCAAAAGCAATCTCATTGTTTTCTGGACAAAAAAAACCACAAAATGATCAAAATATAAATAAAATTCAGACTTCTGTGAGAGCGACAAGAGGGAGCTCGGATTCACACAAATTTCCACACTTTGACAAAAAGCTAATCAGCTTGCCGATTTGTCTGGGGAAAGCCCTACTCACCCAATCTTTGTTGTGGAACTATGCATATACATAGTAGCCAGAAAAGATGGAAAAAAAACTTATTTTTTTCCCAACATTATGTGATTCATGCTATTTATATTATCTTCGTCATTTTACCAGTGACTACAAATATATTTTTGATACCTTTCTGTGGCATTTAGTTGTGTGTACTGGTTTCTCCCCATAAAAAACTAGATGCACGTATTGTCTGGACAGAATATCTGCCCAAGGAAATTGTAAACATTACCATCAAGTGGCCAAGTTTGCATATAAGGAATGGTTGAGATTAGTTAATGTTTGGAGAAATGTGTGGTATAAAAATGTACGGTTTTAGAAGACAACCTTATACAGAACAGAATCAGTAAGCAGATCGTTAATCAGATTTGTTTAATCAGAGTAACAATAAAGAATGATTGATGTATGACACATATGACTGCTCAAGCAAAATGATATAGAAAGAATAATCTTACAGCCTCAGAAAATGAGGTATTGAAACTGGACTACTTTTACCCTGGGAGAAAGAAAATGTATGGTTTTCCTATTACCTCATAGCAATTTGACATACCGATAATGTGGTGTGCAGAAGTCACTGTGAGAACAGCTCTCTGGTAGTCTGACAACTAGCCCTGGACAGGCAGACCCCAAAGACTTCCACAGTGATGGGAACATAGAGACAGCCAGAAAACCTGTTACTCTTTCATTCCCTCAATATGTGAGCTGAGAGAGAGAAAAAGAAGGGAAGAGTCTAAAAATTCTCCTTTATATGGCACAACATTGTGAGTTGATAGATTTACTCGCTTGGAGCTCTGGAGGGTGTGAAGATAATTATGATGAGGATGTGTTAGAAAGGGTGGGTGTTTTTCTTGTTCTCCTCCAGCCTGGGAGAGTGTAGCTGGGCCTGAGGCCTGCAGAAAGAGGGGGTTTTCCTCCAGCTGTTCTGAAGACGGAAGAGCCCTTTTTTCCCAAGCCTGACGAAGTGAAGCATAAAAGTCTTTCTGTGAGTGAATGGGCAGGTCCAGCACATGCTTTTCCCATCAGGGCCAGAGGGAGCCCAGCGAATAGTGGGAGTGTGAGAGTGGGAGAGGAAGAGAGCAGGAAGGAAAGGGACAAGATCTGGCCATGGATGAAAGGTGTGCTTACAAGGTTCCACATTAAATATTTTTTTGACATTTCAGAGTGTGCCATTTTGTGTACAGGTCCTTATGGACAAGGATAACTTGGATGAAATTCAGTTCCTGACTACAGCTTTGTCATGAGAAACCTCAAAGTTATACATGTGCATAAATCAATGGAATAGCAAAAAAAAAATACAAGCAAGTTCCATTTTCCATTTATGACACACTGGACACTGGATATTTCTGTCTGTAGATGTACAGCAGCTGAGGAAATAATAAATTTCTTGCCCTCTCGAGATTCAGGTTTTTTTTTTTTTTTTGTTTAGTTTTTGTTTTTTTTGTTTTTTGGGGGGGGGTATTCGCAAAAAAAAAACTTTAAACAAAGATAGCAGTAATTTGAGATATTATTAATTAAAGCAGTGGAGAGATTTATGTCCTTTTATACTTTACAGCAATTCAGAATTAGTGGATTATGAAATTTTGTAACATCTCATAACACAGAGGTCAACTTTTCTACAGAAAAGCATATGCAGGCTGTCCCTGTGAAACTCTAGTTATAGTCAACGCGATAAGTTGCTTTACCAAAAAAAAATAAAATAAAATTTGTCTGCTAAGGTGATGCAAACGTTGTGGTGTACGTCAAGCACAGAGCACAGGTGTTGTTTACAGTATGCCTGAATAGAAACACAAAGTTCTAAGCTCCGTGTTGTGGCCCTGTTTATTTTGTAGCTAGCCTACACTATCAAGATGGATGGACATGAAGAGAAACTCAGTGATTTGGTCAGAAAATATTTATGACTGTTCCTAAATGGATTACAGGGATCAGAAGAAATGTATTAATTTCAATCTGTTGATGGTCAAATAGGCATGGATGTAGAGGCCAGGATATTCGACATTAAGTTTTGCTATACAAAAAGTTAATTTTTAACACAGCTAAATTGACAGCCGCTCAATGTAACAAAATACAGGTTCCTTTTAGCAAATGATGCCTTTCAATATTTTGTTGCTGCTGCAGAACTCTGAAAGCCTACAGCACTGCAAAATTTCTTGATCAGAGGTTTTTTTTATGTTGAAGTCTTGTATTCTGGAATATAAATTAGCCCTAAGGTTGTCATCTTCTGCTCATGTAAAGAAAACCTGTGCACAAATTGTCACATTTCATATTCATTACATGTAAAGTGACATTTCCTACCTTTTTTGTTTTACTGTTGATCAGAAAGGCTTACAGTTCATGACAACCAGAAATCCAGAATATGAAATTATTAGAATATTTGAGTTTTAGGAAATTACTGTTCAAACAATATCAACAGTACAAAGTAGCTTGAAATGTCACTTTAAATGTAATGAACATAAAATTACAGTTTACCTTATTTTGAATTAAATTATAAACAAACTTTTATTAACAAAAATTCTAATTTCTGAAGTTGCACTAATACACATGCTTTAATAAGGGAAGAGAGTGTTGCACATGGAGTCATTTTTGCCAGCATATCAAAGGGGAAATAACTGTAAAAGTCAGCAGCCTAACTTTAAAAAAGGCATTCAATTCATTTTCTCAAGCCCATCTACATTCATATAATATTTGCCCTCACAGTTGCCTAAGATTTCTCAATGATCATTCATTCTTTTTTATTTTTCTCCAACAACCTGGACTGCATTTCACATCCCAAAGATAAGACACACATGGTCAACAGTCTAATTCAATGCACCACTCAGATAAGCTGGTTAGAGCAGAAGCGTACAGTTGGGTCATACAGCAGCCACTGATTAGATAGCTGAAAAAGGAGAGGGTGTAAAGACTGGGAAGGTGCATGTCTAGTAAATGCCTGAAGGAAAGAGCTTCTGCACAGGCCTAACGCCTAGTGCAAACACACTTAAACCATGAGTACACACACCACTCTGGGCTACATACAGTATATCACTGGTACAAGACCAGGAAGTGAAGGAAACACAGAAAGCAAAGAAAGTAATCTTTCCTGTGTCACCCCTTTCAGGAAGGACAAAGCAAGAATGAATAAAGCAAAAGAGGGGTATGTGAGACAGATGGAGGGGGAAAAAACAGGCCCAGACAACACTGTGGCGGTCAGGCAAGACACAGATGAGGGAATCTTAAGGTTAAATCCCAATCCCCTCCTGGCTTATATTTCATGAAAATTTGAAATCCAGAATCTCTCTTTTTTTATTTAAAAGAAACAAAAGCCTGCAATGTCATTCTACATGTAATAAACATAAAATGTGACAGTTTTACCTTTTTGAATTAAATTAAGAGAACAAATTTAATCTACACAATATTCTAAGTTGTGGAGATGCAATAGTAAAGCTTAAAATACAGATTTGCTCCACTTACAGTTATCTATAGACTTTGCCATGTTCATCACATTGGTGATGTACCTGGGGGAACAACTAGAGTCAAGTCAAGCTAGTTAGCTAGCTAGTATGTTCAAAACATAATTCCTCTGCTCTGTATAAGCTAAGCATCAAAACAAGACTCACATGTATGATCATTGTTGTCTCTATAAATAACTGCCTGTGTACATGGTTCAGATATTACTAATCATGCACCGAGATGGGTGTAATGGTTTGCCACACAGTAACTGAGTCACAGCACGGTCAACAAGACCAGAGAGAACTCCCTCCGAGCATTACTTAATATTGATCATTATTGCCAACAGCTACACATATATTTCATGTAATACATGTTTACTGTTAATTTATCAATGAGCTGAAATCTTAAGGGCTATGTTGTTACTCTTGTATTACTGGAGTCTACGATAATTTCAGCACTCACTGATGATTCATCACCATCATCATCAACAGGTTTAAAAATAACTTGAGAATCTGAAAAACTGCCATTGTCGTTTTTGATATTCACGGCATTCTCAGTAGTTATCACTCCAGTCTTCATTAAACCAGCAATGTGGCCCATTTAGTGTTTGAATGTCTAAAAAGACCGTCGTCATTTGTCAGTTTTAAAGTCAAATCAATGTGGTTACTAGATTCCAATACACATCAACAGTTAAAACTAAATCTACTTAGGCTGGAGCTTAGGCTTGAACTGATTGTAATCTCATTATTATAAAACAATAAAATTAATTGTTACATTAAATGTATTTATTTGAATGTATAACAAAATCTATTCTAGCTCTGTGTGTTAACTGCAAAAAATATACAAAAACTGAAGAAAAAACTGAAAGCTATTTGAGCAGAAGAATTTAAGTTAAACATGAAACGTATTTTTATTAGTAGTAGTATTTTTATTCTATTCCTATTTTTATTATACTATTCTATTTCTCTATTTTCTACTCAACATACTCTAATTTAATGTGAAATACTAGCACACTTGGACACTAAAAAAATAAATTTCTGAAATTTCCAAAGAGAATGCTCAAATTACTCTGCAAAAATATTCTATACCTAACATCATCATTAGGTTAAGTCAAATGTCAACTCATTATACAGATAATAAACAAATATATTAGAAAGAAAATATTTAAAATGTTATGAAAGTATCAATCACAACTTCAAAAAGAGACGTACGACCAAGATTTATGGCTCTTAGGTGCCTGGAAAAAGAGAATTAGCCTTCTGTGGTGGTTTTGACAGCAATTTTCCAACATCTAAAAACAAATGAAGGGGAAACGGGGTGGACAAGCAGCCAAATCCCTGACTGTCACAAGACTCAGCAGGAATTAAGAACAGCAATAAAGGGGTATGTGTAGGCAGTGGGCTTCTATAATTGAATTGAGTCTATTAGATGAATTAAAGAGCTTTCATACAGCCGGCTCCTCCTGATGGGCCTGCAGTTGCATATTAGCAACACGGGCACAGTTCCAGAGGCACAGTGCCATGCAGCTGCTCTGGCACACGCCTTTCTCCCTCTGCTTCACATACACTCCCACACACACATACACACACTTTCTCACACACTGCCTGTCACCCCACCCACAGACAGCCTGCAACAGTGACAAGCCTGAACGCAGCCTGGTTGCACAACCACAACCACTGATTCAGTCTCTCACTCACACACGTTTTACTCAATGTCAGGACGAGGGGTCATTCATATGTCCGATAAATATTATACAGAAATGTGGAAGGTCTTAGATACCTACATTTATTATTTAAAACTATGTATATTGGCAATAAGTGCTAGTAAAAACAGTATATACTTTGTCCATGTTTGTGGACACCTTTTCTAATGAATGCATGCAACTATAAGTTGTACAAATTGTTGACGCAGATGTGCAAATGCACACAAACAGCTTGTCTGGTCCCTGTAGAATAGTACTACCAATAGAATATGACTCTCTGGAAAAGATAAACAGGAACCTATTGGCACCATGTCTAATGCCATGCATGGGCTAGAGGGGTATAAAGCCCCCCAGCACTGAACTGTGGAGCAGTGGAACTGGGTTTGCTGGAATGATGGCGCTCCATCCAAAATGTCTGGGATGAGTTTGGGATGAGGTGGGGGTAGTGATCATCCAACATCCTGATCTCAAACATTCTTGTCCCAGAATGCAATCAAACGCTTAGAGAGAGTGAATTTTTTAATTTAATGGACAACAGACTTAATTTTTTAAATGTAATATTCCCAGTTTTCTAAAACATAGCAAAACCAAACCCTAAACCTAATCCTAATCTTTATTTATCAATCAAAATACATACTGCTTTTCAAATTCATGACCATTGTTAGGCTAGTCTTGTTTTTCATGGCTATTCTGGACCTGCAAAAGCAAAAATGTATGAAACACACACACACACGCACACACACACACACACACACACACTTCCCTGGTGTGAAACCAGAGCAGCTCTCTACCTGCCTGCGAGTAAGGGCAAATCACTCTTAACACCAGACTGAGCCGCAGGGGGTGAATTTTTGTCTTTGTTAAGGGAAGTGCCCCCCATCCTCCCCCCTCTGCTCCTCTTCAAACAGGCAGACAGGTGAGCACAGGGTCACACACACAGACACACACTGCCTGCACCTGTGGAAAGAACAGCCCCCACGGCCCGCTGTGTGTGTGTGTGTGTGTTGGGCTTGACCCCCTGGCCCAGCCCCAGGCTGTCCGCTCCTGTCCATACATCTCTCACTTTATGAAGGGGGCCATCAGTTTTTCCAGCCCACGTTTTAAAAAATGAACAAGGAGAGCATGTAACAACAGCTCACAGATGATTACTGAAGCCAGGAGACTCAAGACTCCCTCTTTCCAAACCCCACCCCAAAGTTGTAGGATTATGGAATCGTCTCTTGCCGGGTGGGCAACGCGTGGCAGACATCTCACAGTAAAACCAACTAAAGAGAAGAATCTGACTTCCTCTCACGCAGTTTTCTGCTCCAGAACTTAAGAATGAGTCCTCAACTCAATCTGAAGTGAGATAACACATGACATGCCCAATTTTGAGAGCTCAATGCATTCGCAGACAGGCTCCATTCTGGCTTCATCTGTGTCTACTGAAGCAAGACATACAGTGAGTCTCCGCCACTCAAGTAATGGGCTCCTCTGACTTTTCAAGTTCAAAAAACCTCTCCAAAGCAGCCCTCTAGTCAGGCATATGGGAGAAGCTCGTCTTAATTGCCAGTCACCTAATGACATGACAGGAGCTGGAATCTGGACCAAACTTTGATAGCTGCAAAAAAAAAAAAAAAAAAAAAAGCCAAGTTCATAACATCTCCAAAAAATCCTGACTTGCTTTTCTTTCAGTCTACTCCATTTAGAAAATGATCAAATAAGACTTCTCAAGTATTTAAGACATTCTTAGAAAAAAACGGATTCTAATGACCAAGTAGTCATATCTATATACCCACTCTACACTCAATGTTCCCAATATTATCCAGGAACAGTGACTCTTACTTGTACTAGCATACATGTTCAAGTTGCACACAGCTTTAACTATCAAACTTCTCATGTAATGATTTTGAATGTATACCAATTATATTTTGAAGGATGTGAGGTGGGTCTGTTTAGTTGTGCATTGTGGCAGAGGCTGCATTTCCTCCCCCTTATCTTAGGAATGTCATGGGTAGTTGACTCTGGAAATGTGGAAAATGTACCATCTCAGCAAACTGGCCAATAATCAACAGCAAAATATGATGATTTCCAATTTTTAAATAACGTAAGTGGTCTCTTTCTATTACACTCAACGTTCATAACATGAAAACCACCTCGTATCTACACTCATTGTCCATTTTAATTTTTTAGTATTATTATTTAATTTTTGCCAATTTTCTCCTCTTCCCAATGTGGTAGTAGCCAATTAACCTACTCCATACGCTAGGGGGCTCTCCCCAACACTTTGCACTTTCCCCTGAGTCTAGGAGGGTGAAGACAAGCACAAGCCTCCTCTGTTGCGTGTGATGCAGCCGCCGCCTCTTTTCGAACTACCGCTAATACACCGTCACTGGGGAGCCAACGTGCTTGGATGAAAGTGCAGGGTCCCAGCTCCGAATGGACCAATCAGTAGACAACTGAGCCAGCGAACATTGCAAATGTTTGAGTGATGGGGAGAGAGAGCTCATTCTGCCCACCCAGAGAGGACACGGCCAATTTTTGCTTTCTTGGGCCCCAGCTGTTAATGGGATTCGAACCGGCGATCCTCTAGTCATAGCGTCAGAGTCTTAGTCTGCTGAGCTACTCGGGGCCCCCTCACTCATTGTCCATTTTATCAGCTCCACTGACCATACAGGTGCATGTTGTAGTTCTAAATTTACAGACTGTAGCCCGTCTCTCTGCAAACAATGTTGGCTTCCGTTCACTCTGTTCTTCAAAGGTCTGGACCCCCAAAGGATATTTGGGTGGTGAATCATTCTCAGCATTGCAGTGACATAGACATGGTGGTGGAATGTCCGTGTGTGCTGCGCTGGCATGAGTTGCAGAGTTGTTGGAGTGTTTAAAAACCTCAGTGTCACTGCTGAAGAGTGAATAGTCCTCCAACCCAAAAAAAAAAAAAACAGACGACAGCATCCTGTGACCAGTGATTAAGTGGCAGAGGATGAGCAACATAAACTCATAGCTCAGCAAGGGATGAGCTATTGTCTCTGACTTTTACAAGGGGTACCAACAAGGTCATTGTGTGGACAGTTAGTGGAAACAAGGTTTAAAAACTACAGCAGCACTGCTGTGCCTGAATCACTGGTGCCAACGCAACGTGCATCACCACCACATCAGAGCCACTCCACTGCTGAGATTCATCCACCCCCCACATTACACCTGCTGTGGTGATCCTCTGGGCTTCCTGATTATTGAAGAACAGGGTGAAAAGGGAGAAATGGTTAAAAGGGAAATACGAAGAAATAGACTACATCTGTATTTGTAGTAGTACACAGCGCACCAATATGGTCAGTAGAGAGTAAGGATGTATATCTTGACCACTAAGGTTGATTCGATACGCATCTTAATACACTACCACCGATACAATATAATTGTGATACACTGAAACCCCTTGTCGATACGATACAAATCACTCCTGTTCATGATACAATGCGATTCAAAAATGATTTGATAATGATATGAATTATAAGAGGATTCGGTTTGATAAATGATCATTCAATACAGTTAATTGAGGTTTGAGGATGTATTGGCCTAACCCATCAGTTTTCTTAACTCAACAGCACAATTTTGCTTTACGCTTTACTTTAAAATCAAGAAGTTTACAACATGGCACTGTGGCTAATCACCCTGGACATAGACGAAGGAGAAAAATTGATAAAACGTTGCAACGCAGGATAGTCCAGATGGTGGATAAGCAGCCCCAATCAAGTTACAAAGAAATTCAAGCTGTCCTGCAGGCGCAGGGTGCAACAGTGTCAGCTCGAACTATCGGTCGACATTTGAATGAAATGAAACGCTATGGCAGGAGACCCAGGAGGACACAGAGACATAAAAAAGCTAGAATGCAGTTTGCCAAAAGGTATGTAAGTAAACCAAAATCCTTCTGGGAAAACATCTTGTGGACAGATGAGACCAAGATAGAGCTTTTTGGTAAAGCACATCATTCTACTGTTTACCGAAAACGGAATGAGGCCTACAAAGAAAAGAGCACAGTACCTACAGTCAAATATGGTGGAGGTTCAAAGATGTTTTGGGGTTGTTTTGCTGCCTCTGGAACTGGGTGCCTTGACTGTGTGCAAGGCATCATGAAATCTGAAGATTACCAAAGGATTTTGGGTCACAATGTAGGGCCCAGTGTCAGAAAGCTGGGTTTGCGTCCTAGGTTCAGGACAATACGTCCTCCTGTTCAGGACAATGACCCCAAACATATTTCAAAAAGCACCCAGAAATGGATGGAAACAAAGCGCTGGAGAGTTATAAAGTGGCCAGCAATGAGTCCAGATCTAAATCCCATTGAACACCTGTGGAGAGATCTTAAAATTGCTGTTGGGAGAAGGCACCCTTCAAATATGAGACTTGGAGCAGTTTACAAAAGAAGAGTGGTCCAAAATTCCAGTTGAGAGGTGTAAGAAGCTTGTTGATGGTTATAGGAAGCGACTGATTTCAGTAATTTTTTCCAAAGGGTGTGCAACCAAATATTAAGTTGATGGTGCCAATAATTTTGTCCGGCCCATTTTTGGAGTTTAGTGTGAAATTATGTCAAATTTGCCTTTTTTCCCCTCTGTTTTTTGTGTTGTTCCAATACACACAAAGGAAATAAACATGTGTATAACAAAACATGTAATTGCAATCATTTTCTGGAAAAAATCAGGGGTGCCAACACTTTCGGCCATGACTGTACAGTAAGTGGGGCGGCACGGTGGCTTAGAGGTTAGCATGTTCGCCTCTCAGCACTGAGGTCTTGGGTTCGAGTCCCCATCTGAGCGGAGCTTCCATGTTCTCCCCGTGTCTGTGTGGGTTTCCTCCGGGGACTCCGGTTTCCTCCCACAATCCAAAAACATGGAGATCAGGTGGCTACTCTAAAATTACCATGGTGTGTGTATGAATGTGTATGTATGTATGCCCAGATATGGTTGGCACTCTGTCCTGGGTGATCCCCCTAGTGCTCGATGCAGTCCTCCAGGTGGACGGTCGCTTCCGGTTGAGAGTACGCTGTGCATGACTCGCTTCTCGCCGGAGTGTGTGTATATGAAATGTGTCGATTGTAAAGTGCCCTTGGGTGTCTAGAAAGGCGTAACTTAGAAATAAGTGTAATGTGTATGTATGTATGTATAAGTGGAACAACAATACAATTTGGTGAATTGCAAGTCATTTGAACTGACAACTGCCAAACAGCTTGTTGTTTAAGAGGATGAGGTCAGACACTGAGAAAATGTTTTGAATCCTGAGAAAGGAAGATGCGACAACCTCTCATCCAACATCAAACAGAGTAGTAAATCAAGGAACATGATGCCACCTTCTGCAGGAAGGGAGCAAGGCTGGGCAGGATGAGGAATTCCTTCCTGCTCTTAGAAGAGTGCTCTGGAGGAAGCCAGGCAGTGTTCCAAACTTGTTTTCAGCTCTGGTGCCCTCAGGATCAGAGCAAAGTGAAGTGAGCCAGCACCCAAAAAAAGAGAGGTCCTAGAGATGCCCTGGCATAGTATGAATTATTCTGCTCAGTGACAGAAGGGCCTGATAGAGAGACAAAGGTGTTTTTTAAATTCCATTAGTACTGCCACTCTACAGACAATAACGTGCCCAAAACCATCATTCAGACAACTAAATGCCCCACTAACTGGGTGTTTATGTACAAAGCACAGTTTAAAAAAATCTTCTCAATCATACATTGAAACATGGCCCACACTGAATGTATAAACCAGTTCTAGAGCCATTAAAAGCACTGGTCATTAGAAGCCAGTGATCCACAAACCACTCTCTTTTCTAAACACAGACTAAAGAGGGTGGCCATGTGTTTTGTGTGTTAACAACTACAAGGGCAGCGATGCACAAGCACATGTCTCTGCATGTCTCTATTAGCATATCGACCACTTCTTGGGAGGTCAGCCTAGTGTTTTCTCCTAAGTGTTGACTGTCCGCTGGGCAACGTCACGCTTTGGAGAACAGGAATCCACTCTGAGCGTTACCCACTGCCGAGCAGCACAGCAGACCAGTGAAGGGCCAGAAACACATAATGACCACTGGACGTGCCCACGCTACCAGAACACGCCAACATCCTGTGGTTTTGAATTCAGCTGGGTCCAAGAACAGACCCTCACTGCAAGACTGTACAGGTGGACCACTGTGTTGGCCAACACATCTTTGTTTGCCCAGGGAATTGTGTCCACTAGCACTTTCTTTGCCACTGAGGTATTGTATCTATTGAATTTCATGCAAACAAGTGATCGCTGGACACACAGAACTACATTTCTGAATGGTCAGTTTAAATCAGTTCCTTGGTTATTAGCCGATTATTACTGGTACAGGAATATTTAGAGAAGCAAGACTTCCCAACCCTAAACAGCTTTCACCTTCATTGTAGAATTATCTAATCACTCTGCAAACCCTTTTTCACTATAAACCGTTTGAAATCTATAGAGATACACAGAACTAAACATCAAGTTAAAATCATTTTATACATGCAGCAAATTGGTTTTCAATTACTGAAAATATTTATTTAAATCTTTTGAATTCCACAGCAAGTGCCAGACCATGCAGGTCTAAGAGCAAGGAGCAAGTATTTCAGGAAACAGCCGGAAAGCCTGAGCCAGCTGTGAAGTCCAAAAATAAGAAGCAGACGAGCTTTGCTGATGCGCTGCAGCCTTTGCTCTTAAACCCTGACCTGCCCACTGAAATGTCATTAGGCTAACCTGACTGATAAAAAGAGTGCTTCCTCAGTAACATAGCAAGCTCTCCTTTCCTCCAAGTGCTTGGAGAGAGCTTTTCTCCAGCAGCCAGGCAATTCATCACAGAAGAGAAAGATTATATTTATGACCCAAACGAAGGAGTGTGGAGAGAAGCTGCTTTGCCTCCATCTTTAACGTCTGTGGGCGTACGCTAATTTGAGCAGCGGCGCCATTACCTACCTCTCTGTTATCACAGTAATAACGCCACTTAGCTGGTTGTGGACGCTTGTGTGTGCATCATCAAGTCTGGGCATGCTGGCGTTGACTTTGCAAATTGCTACTCTAATCAACAGGCAGTTTAACAGTTACCAAGGCTGTGGACTTGAAAGCTGGCAGGCAGTGTGTAGCCAAGAACTTTCACTCCCTCTCGGTCTCACTCTAAATGGCAATTAAGGATACATATACATCAGAATTAAAAGGAAGGTCAAAACTCATTCTTTCCTATTAGAGTCACTTCTCTAAAATGTAAACGGTGATGGAATTTCAGACTTTTAATGCAATTGTACACTTTCTGAATTTTAAGTCAATTGCTGAATACAGGCTTAAATGTATTTGAAGAGCATGACGAAGTTTGCATTGCACTTGAAGGCAAAAATAAAAATAAAATGCTTTTAATGATAGTTAATAAAATCTATACTACATAGTCTACTGAAAACCACAACCACAAGTGAAATATGACAACATACAATGATCGTCATCCACTGAAAATGTTTTTCAGGACATCATTGCCCTCTAGTGGTAAACCTTAAATATACATATGTTAAGACAATGCTGGAAAGAAAGAGAAAAGGGAATTGCTGTCGTTGCAAAAATTTGAAAGATCTGAGAAGGTTCTTCTGGGTAAAGAGTGATGAATGATGTGAAATGGTAAAATGGTACTTACTGAGGTCTTCAGCCAGTTGAACTCTTCTGCCTGTGATCAGCTGCACTTTCTTCTCAGTGTCCTCTCCGAAATCCTCCAGCACCTCTTTTACATTCTTCTCCAAGCGCCGCACTATGAGTTGATAAAAAAATACCAGAGATTAGTTCATGATCAATCAACAGACACTAAATATCCAATGCCCTGAACTCCAGCCCTCATGAAAGACATGCTTATAGCTTGTGCCAGTTCTTCAAAGCCTACATACCTTCAGTATTGGTGAGCTGTTGACGGAGAGTATTGGCCGTGATGCCCAACATCCTCTGAATTCTCCAGAACAAAACTACATCATTGCACTCAAGCTAGAACAGGAGGAAACCGTAATTCAAAACCCACAATGCATTTCATTGACTGCTTTTCTGGTTTATGATTGTGGTTGCTCAAATTTCAGTTTTATAACATTACAAGCTTTGCTTCTGATATACAAACTGGATTTTAAAAAAGTTGAGACACTAAACAAATTGTGAATAAAAACTGAATGCAATGATGTGGAGATGGCAATTGTCAATATTTTATTTGTAATAGAACATAGATGACAGATCA